>JAKCPI010004035.1:0-125911 GCA_023213315.1 Euborellia annulipes
AAATTATACTATGTATAAAACCCAAAAAAAGGCGGATCCAGGGAAGTTTTTCAGGGTTTTAATTTCTTTCTGACTAGACGCGAAGCTCGCCGAAGGCGATAGCATTGTTAATTATTTTATTTATTAAGATTGGATTAGGGGGTTGAAAAATTTAAAAAAAATGTTTTTATGACTTTAAATCGAAGCCAAATAAATAGAAAACATTCAAAAAATAGCGTTGATTATTTGATTAGGGGGATGAAGGGTTGATTATTTAAGAGAAAGGCCTTGGAATATTCCATATCACTTGTTGACATTCTTTTCCAGTTATAAATAAAGTTAGATTAGAAGCCAAAGGTATTTTTTTACTTTTAATAAAAAGGGAATTGTTTTTTCATCTGTTTTATTCCTATCAAAAGAGGATAAAGAGAGAAGAATCTCTCGTTCAGTCTAAGTCCGAGTGCGTTACCGCACGGCCGGCGCGGAGCTCCTTGCTCTCTTATCTATTTGAGTTTTAAGGGTGATTTAAAGTGAATAATTAATATAGGGTAACCCACCGTGACCACTCCGTCAGCCAGCACACCCTCTTGAGCGTCTTATTAAAGGTAATTATTATGCATTTTATCGTTGAAAAAAAAAAAATGCTAGAAACAAATAATTTGACTGCAAAAAACGATTCTTTTGAATATGAAATTAAATATTTTGTATTTCACTAAGGGTAGGGGAGAATATAAGCTGTTTAAGGGGGGAGGGGAGAGTGAGGTGTCATTTAAAAAAAATTAGTTTTTTTTTATACACTCACACTTTTTTTCTCATTCACACTCAGAACTCATACACACATTCTTTTCAGCAACTCAGGCCATTTAAGTCTTTATACGATAACCGTTATTAATTAATAATATACACATTGGAGGTCCAGGCATTTCTATTTAGGCCATTTGGTATCCATTTCGGACTGCCAGGCTTCCGAACCCGCGACGTTCGTTATAGAAAGTAGGCACGCTACCAACTACACCAAGCCTGAGGGCATTTTTTTTATTTTTTCTTAAATCACCATTATTACTTTCTCTTAGCATATATATGAAATATATAGAGAGAGAGAAAGTATTACGATCATGTCAAAAATTCGGTGTCGAGATTTTTTTATCATTATATTCTTTCTATAAGGCCTATATTTTTGTTAATCAAATTTCCTTAATATACTTTTACACAGGGGTGGATTAAGGGTTGAAAATTAAAATAAAATAATTTCAAAATAAAAATTAAAATAATTATTTATAAATGTATTTAAATTATTTTGAGAGTAATTTCGCGGTGAAGGCTCGCATTTCCTTAAAGGGGGGGGAGGTGTGAAGGCATTAACCAGGGGGGTTAATGCCCCCATCCCCTATAATGAATAAAGATATTAATGTTTTTTAATACTTTTACTAAAAAATAAGTACATTCCGTTTGAGTTAAAATTTATATTCAATATTTAGCAAATAGATAGTAGGATATAAACATTTTAATGTAATTCTAAAATTTCTTATTACTGGGGCGGAATTAATTTTTGAAGATTTCGTAACTCTCATAAACAGATAATAATAACACTGGGTAACTTAGGAACCCATCGAATCCCTTGCAGAATTTTGTAGGGATTTTTTCATTAGGTATAAAAGTAAGATATTCCAAAATGATTGCTAATTTTAATTAAAATATACATAAGAATAAATAAAAAAAAATACTTTTATATAAATTTATATTTTGTAGCATTAAAAATTATTGTTGTTGTATTATTTATTAAAATGGGGGAGGGGAGGCGTCATGAGATTAATTATTTTTAAGGGAGGCGTGTTAACATAAAGTTTGGAAACCACTGCTTTAGACCCTTGACTCCTATAAGCGATAAATTTATTTAATAAAATGAAGGAATAAATCGTGTGACTTCATGATTTAAAAATTTTAATACCCCTAATATCAGAGTCATTGACAGATAATTTTTTTCTCTACGCCCCCTCTCCCAAAAAAATTGGCCTGATACATTTTAAAGAACATTCGAGTGTTTTTTTTTTTTTTTTTTTTTAACAGGGCTTTATACCGTATATTTTATGGTCTTTGAAAGCAAAATTGATTTAACTTTTTGTGAGCATGTTTATTTGTTGATGATCGAAACGCCCCGGGAATAGAACCCGGGATCTCCAGCTCTTTCCGATACTTGGGACTATGAGGCGTTTGATCCACCAACAAATAAACATATTCTCAAAAATCTTTTTAATATTCCTATGAGAGTCAAGTCCGAATCGAGGTATTCATTGAATATTAAAATCTTATTCAAGTATATAGTTCTCGAAAACTATTTAAAAATAGATCTTAAAATAAAAAATAATTCTTAAATCAACATAAGAACTCAAATTGTTAAAACTTTTGAGTTATTTATGATGGGTATTTTAGTTAGGCTTATTATCATCTTACGTATATTCTCACGACCTTATCTTATCTTGAATACAATATAGGAAGTAGAAACAATTAATTTTTTTTTTTTTTGTTTAAAATTAAAATACAAATTTCTAAATTTTCATTTTCTAATTAAATTTATTGAAAACTTGAATTTTTTTTCAATCATTGTGCGGTTTTAAGATTTTATTCACATTAAATTTGAATTAAATGAAGATACACTCTTCTATATGTTGCTACTATCAATACCACCAGATTTAGACACATTGATGCTTCTTATTAATTAGCCGAATTGTAAAATTTTACGAATTTTCCAATTAGTTATACCTCTTCTTTCGCTCCTTTCACTATTCTTAATTCTCTCTCTTTAATTAAGATGAGGTACAATAAATTGTCTTAAATATAACACATAAAACTTTTTATAAAATAAAAAATCATATATCTCAAAGGTTTAATATAATATTAAACAAAAAAAAAATTGAAAATAATTACATGATTTTTTATTAGAAAGGATTTAAATGACACTGGAAATGCTAAAATTATTCCATAAATGGAAATGTCCTTAATCCAAAAGGGGAAAACATTTAAGTGAAAATTTCTCCAAAAATATTTCATTCACTTCACATATTATTATTAATTAAATTGAAAATTCATTTCGAATTCATCTTGTTATTTAAAAGGTGAATTGGCCGAATACTAATTGATACTAATAAATACTAACCGGGGCGAGGCCTTTTCTTCTCGATTAATTTTTAGAACCAAAAGGATTTAATTCATAAATCTTTCTCATATATCTCCTATGAAATCATAGGCGTAGCCCCCCCCCTGGCTTTGGGCGTTCAAACTCCCTTCATGGGACCCAAGCCATGACTAAATATTTAAGCTCTATAATACAAATTATATTTCATATAGGGTAAGAAAAAGTAAATTATTGTATAATAATTTACTCTAGCTAAAAAAAAAACCAAAATGATTTATAAATACCCTAAAAATAATCTTTTGATTTCAAGAAAATTTTTGAAAAAATTTTCTTGAACCCCCCCCCCACCCCGTCCCTATCAAAAATTTCTGGCTACGCCTTTGTATGAAATAACTTCATTAATTAATAACTCAAATTTCTGAGCGAAAAACATTTTCATCTATTCTTTATAGGAACCGACCGAATATTCGGTTTCGGTTACGGTTTCGGCCAGTTTCGGCCAAAAATCATGGTTTCGGCCGTAGTTTCGGTTTCGGCCAAAAAGTGGCCGAACCTTTCGGCCGGCCGAAATCAGAGTCTGAAAAAAATGGGATGAGACTCGCATGCAAAAAAAAAAAAAAAAAAGGTCAAATAATTTGCTCTTGAGGGAGAAAAAATTTTAGTCTCCCTAAAAAAAAGGTAAAATGATTTTCACGGGAGGGAAAAAAAATTCAAAAAAAAAAAAAAAAGGTAAAATGAAAAAAAATTTTTATAGGAAATACAAGTTTCGGTTTCGGTTACGGTTTCGGCCGAAACTAAGGTTGAGGCCGAATATTCGGTTTCGGTTGAAAATCTTGTTTCGGTCGGACCCTAATTCTTTAGTAGTAGAAAATAAAAATTTCGTTTAAAATTGAGTTGTCATTCAGATTATATATACTCACAAATTTGTAAATATATTTATTAAATTTCCGATAGTATCGATGACAACCCGGGGAGGTTCAACACGCTGGTTTTTCGCAGCCATCCACCAAGATTTATTTTCAAATTCTGTATGTATGTACCTATGTCCAATGTGAGTTAGTCTCAAGTACACGAGGACTCGATTGTTTTGCAATGTGATGGTGGAAATTTTTTAAGCCATTTCAGAGCAGTCTATTTGATAGAATTTGTAGCTTCTACATAAACACCAAAAAACTCCTCTCTAAGCTTCATTTTTATTTTTAACTTAAATTATTTCTTACTACTCACACAGTTTTTTTTTAATATAAAAAAGTGATCACTTATTTTCAAATTTAAATTGACTTTTTACTTTCTCTTACCTATGTATATATGTAATATATATATAGAGAGAAAGTATTGGATTCATGTCAAAAATTCGATGTCGAGATTTTGATGGATCTTCACGTTTTGAGGTCCCCTGAATCCAAAAAACTGGTTTTCGCGACATGGTCTGTCTGTCTGTGTGTCTGTCTGTGAACAAAATATCTCAAGAACGGAAAGAGCTAGGAAGTTGAAATTTTATATTTAAGTTAGGCACCCCCATGGGACGTGACACGAAGCTTTTGAACAAAATCGACCAAAGAGTACTAGTACTTTACTGATGAACTTTTTCAGTTTTTTTCGATTTTCTCTAAATTGGCTCCAACGATTTTTTTTTAAATTCAAAAATCAATTATTTTTTAGATTCTCAATAAAATGTATATTCTCATTTTGTGATTGAAATCTTCTGAAGACTACTTTACTCTTGTACTCCATAGAAAAGATAGGAGAAATGGTTGCCATGGTAACAAAATATAAACATTTTGCCATACTTATAAATTTTACATCTTGAAAATCGAATGTACCGTACTGTCGGAAACTAAATACATGTCGACACAAAAAATCTGGTGTGACAAGCACAGAACACAACTTTCGATTACCGAAGGTAAGAGAAAGTTGTGTGCTGTGCGCCAGTCACACCAGATTTTTTTCCTTTTCTCGATTCCAGAATAAATTTCTCTGATTTATCTACTTTGTTCACAGTAAAATTTCTGAGTTGCAAATGTTTTTATCTCAAAAAATGAGTCATTCGTCTCTGATGTGAGTAAACTCATTCACTCTATAAAAGTGTCAGTGAAGAAAATATTATTTGAAAGTTTTTAGTCGAGTGTTTATTTTCGGGTTGCACGCAGTCTGCGTTCTTCCAGCAGCTTTGTCATCTCTCAGTTTATTTATATTATCTTTTAAGTCTCTCTGAAAATTTTCTACTATTCTCAACTTCAACATATACTCTTCGTTATTATTAAAAAAATAAAATTATATATTGTAAAAAACCCACAGTTGCTTCTCTGGTCTGGTGTTGAAGGTGTTGTAAGGTTGAACGAAATTAAATTTTAGGATTCTCTAATTTTCATTAAAATTATTAATTATTAATGCATTATTAAATATTTTATTTATAGACGAATTAATTAGGGTTTATGCATGTTTAAAGATAATAAAATTTTTGCATAATTATTTATTTATTTTTATAACGCTGTACAATGATGAGTCTTAATTCAAGGATATCTGGGTTCGATACCCAAGGGAATCGAATATTTTTTTTTTTTTTTGATTTTCAAGTTAATAAGTAGGTCTATATTTATTCATTATTGGTTAGACACCTACATTCCTAACAGGCTTCGTGTCCAGGCTTCTGGGCTGTAGCACAGTGGACGCTTATTGTGCAAATGGTTTGCTTCCCTTCTTCAATCGATACAAATTTATTTCATCTGCTTGGCTAACAATCATTTGAAATAAATATAAATGGCTTCAGATGCCGAAAAAGAGCTTAAACAAAATACAACTATTCATTAATATTCGCTGTAACTTTAGTAGTCACTGGCCTCCGAATTGATATATTCGAGATTGGCCGTAGTCAGAAAATTTTTTCGAGGTTTTTTGAACAATGCTCCCTCCCTTCCTCGCCTCTCCGCCCCCTCCAAAAAAAAAAATAAATAATAATAATAATAATAAATATTATAAAATATTTTTCTTTCTAACATATTAATATTTTTACTTTCTCTTACCTATGTATATATGTAATATATATATAGAGAGAAAGTATTGGATTCATGTCAAAAATTCGAAGTTGAGATTTTGATGGATCTTCACGTTTTGAGGTCCCCTGAATCCAAAAAAGTGGTTTTCGCGACATGGTCTGTCTGTGTGTCTGTGTGTGTATGTGTGTGTGTGTTCAATTTTAAGCATGAAGGAATTGAGCTATGAGGTTGAAATTTTATATTTAAGTTAAACACCCCCGGGACCGGAAAAATAAGCTTTTAATCAAAATCGGCCAAAGAGTACTAGTACTTTACTGATGTAGTTTTTAAGTTTTTTTCGATTTTCTCAAAATTCGCTCTAACGATTTGATTAAAATTCAAAAATCAATTATTTTTTAAATGCTCTTTTAAATGTATATTCTCATTTTGCTCTCAAAATTGTTTGAAGCACACTTTACTCTTGTACTTCATAGGAAGAATAGGAGAAATGGTTGCCATGGTAACAAAATATAAATATTTTGCCATACTTATTAAATTTTACATTTTGAAATTCAAATGTACTGTCGGACGAAAAATTTCTTACCTTCGGTAATCGAAAGTTGTGTACTGTGTTTGTCACACCAGATTTTTAAATTAGATGAAGCTCAGGAACCTTTTTTCACAATATTCAATAAAATTTGGACCAGTAAATTCATTAAAATGTATGACTTCTTCAATGGTTGGAATCATAGAGAGGCATATTATAATAAAAAATTATTACTGAAGAAGTTCTACAACAAGTGTACGAAACATTGTCTGGGGTCAAATAAAGTTTTGTGAAAAACTTTTCGACTTTTAATGAACCTATAGGTTCATTGGTCCAAACCCTATTGAATGTCAATACTTTTATTTCTTTTAAACTAGAAAGAGAAAGTGGACAGCTTGCAAATAATAGTCAATTATTTTCGTCAACCCCTTTCGGGAACGCTTCACTCCCATCTTCAGGACGGGGAAATGTCTATATATTGGTAGGCAATAGCTTTATTTTTTTTTTGAGATTCGGAGTGGCGGGGGGGGGGGTTAGGAGGACGAAGACCCATTTCGACAACTAAGAGACAGGGAGGAACCCCATCTGGTGATTACCCTGATCCAGAGAACATTTCTGATACATACTAACAGCTGACTAATTTCTTACCAATTGATAGGACATTTTTTAAGCCATTTTAGAGCAGTCTAGAATTTGTAGCTTCTACATAAAAAAATAGTAATCAAAGTGTTTAAAAATTCACCATTTTAACAAATTTTTATCCAAAATTTGAAATTCCAACTAGGATATTGATAAATAGATTGAAAAATTAAGAAATATATTTCGTTGTAAAGAAAGTTGATTTCAAGGTTGAATAATCGGTTTGGTGACCCCGAAGAATATCAATGAAAGACGCCTATCAAAATTCAGCTTCTAATTATCTATATAATTATATATGCGTTAATGTAGTGACTGAACAGAACAGTAGCAGAAACCTCTTTCTAATGATATAATAAGTTAAATTAGAAACTAGGATTTATCAATGTCCTTTCTTATTCTTTAATTATTGATACATCTAAATGTTCTGCTTGCCATGTAAGGCGTTTTGCTGATTTTAATATCGAACCTCTAATTTTTTTTTAGCTATAATCTTATGCTTACTCCTCGTTCTATCCATATATTGAAAACTTGAAACAGCAAAAAAAAGTCAAGTGTTTTAGTACTTTTAATTCAACTAATGCAAGGTGTATGATTGAGCTTCTCACAGATTTTTATCCATTAATTAAAACCTTTTATTTTTTCTTTTTAAAATTTATTTTCGGCTGTTGGCTACCGCCTTTCAGCCCCTCACATTTTTTTTTTACATTTTTTTTACATTGATATAAAAATACAATTTACTAAAAATACATGTAGCATATATAAAAATTACTACCAAAATACAATATTTTAAAAAATTATAAATACACATTCCTTAAGAGAAGGGCGTAGGGTGAGAAATTTTAAAATTTATTTTGTTTGAGTTTTTATTTTATTTATAGTAGAAAAATTAAAACTTATTTTGGTTACCTAATCCACTATTTACAATATTATTATTACTTTATTTTTATTACTTTAATTTTTCAATTAAGTTTTCAATGGGTTGTAAAATTTTGTTTTCTTCCTAGAAAATAGGCAACACAAACGACCAAATCACTAATAAATTAATTAATTCAGAACCACCATGTTTGCTTATTTGTTAAAATTGTAATTAAACCGCTTTTGCCCTAGAGCAATTAATCCATTATTGATTTCATCATTTCGGTTGCCTAACTTCCAGCAAACGAATATATTTATTTCTACAACCTTTGATTTATTAAATCTTTAACCATATAAATTATTTTACTTTGACTTATAGTATTTAACGAATTGTATTTATTTAGTATAAATGTTATTGCTCAGATCGAGAAGCGAACCTAAGAAACATTTCCATTCTTCCATTGGTCTTGTTTAATAATTTATTACTTATTCTACTCTATCTCCTAGGCTGAACGCATACCAATTAAGGTGCGCGTCTCGAAAAGTCGTTAGAAAGCTTTTGACTACCGAGTTCCTCTAGGCGGCAAGAGATGGCATTAGTGTTCCCCATAGGAAAACAAGGGACAAATTGCATTTCATTCTAGACTTTCCAGCTAATTAATTAAAGGCAAAAAATTAATTATTTTTTAACACATTGATTACTAATTTAATTATCTACAACTTATAGAGCTCCTTTTTTTAAATATCTTTTATTTAATGCGATTAATCTAAAAAAAAAAAATTTTTTTTCGAAAATCAAAAAAAGGGCTTCTATAAGTTGTAGATATTTTAAATAGCTTTAATTTAAAAAAAATTTGCGGTCGATAGCTTCTAAATTGTGGCCGCTGGAAAGTCCCAAAATTAGCACCCCGAGACGCGCACCTTAAACAAAAACGCTCTTAAACAAAAAGTTTTTGACGAATCGTGCCTAAAACTGTTTTTTTTTTCGTGGCTTTTCAACGGGTCAACGCACACCGAGCAGTCAAAACACAATTGTGCATGATTCGACATTATTGAACAAAATGTTTTGCCATTTGGCGTTTTGCTCAATCGGTGTGCGTTGGCATTGAGCAAAACGCTCATTCCAAAACATTTTGTTAAATGCTAAAACATCTTGCTTAATCATGTGCGTTGGCATTGAGCTTTTGGACAAAATGTTTAGTCCAAAAGCGTTTTGCTCAATTGGTGTGCGTTTAGCCTTAGAGCAGCGATAAAGTTCTTCTTTTATGACCAGTCTTCTTCTTCTTTCTTCGCCTTAATCCCGCGGTGCGGGGTCGGCGGTTCATGGGTTTTTGCGACCGGAAGGTATAGAACAGGCCGGCCCGTCGCACGGTCTGACGCCTGTTGAAAATCTAGAAGGGAAGAGACTGATAAGCAAAGAACAGAAGTACTGTCTGTCCCAGCTAGAGCAGCTCGTGGACGCCATCCACGTACCCACAAGATGTGGGCCCCTGAGCTGCTTTTATGACCAGTGGTATGGTTTTTGTTCTGGGCGATTAACTAACTTAAATTATATTAGTTATATTAATTAATAAACATGAATGCTTAATAAGTAGCTATAATTTATAAATTTTTACTGTCGCATATAAACTATAGAGACGAAAAAAAGTAGAACAGAATTACTAAAATTAACATAAAAAAAACTGTTGGTAATAATGATTACACTATTTGAGTGAGCAAGAAATTGATTAAATGATGGAATATTTGATGTGATCACATATTAAAATTCATTTTAAGTAAACCTGTAGCAATAAAAGCAAAGCAATCAGAGGGCTAAGAGGATGGCGCCGGCGCCGGCCTCGCGTTCCACCGCCAACCAGACGCCCGACTAGGAACGAACCGAGATTGCAAATCGCCATTTCTTTCCATTAATACTGAATACTTAACAACTTCAATCACCTTTATATAGGCATATTTAATATCCATAAACTGCTCTTATTTAGTTAGCGATTCTTAAACGATACGTGATTATCTAACAAAATAAGTGATATTTGCATTAGATGAAAAATAACAATCCATTTAAGTCAAAGCAATAAAATCAATTTATATAAATATACAAGTTCAAGGAGAAAAAGATCCTTCTTCAATACTGATTTAATTTAAGAAGGATAATATTGGAATCGAATTCTCTTTTTTTTATTTATTCAATAAAAAAAAAATAAATATTTTTTAAAACTAAATGATTGATTAGATTTAATAAATTTAAAAAGTAGATCGGGGAGGGGTTCATCGAACTTAAAAAATATCTCTATATTATTAGTTATTGTAAGCTTAATAAAAAAAATAAAAAACATTAGATTAATATATGAATATTAAATTAACAACTATTTTAATAAAGATAAATTAGATTTATTTATATAATAAAATTTTAATTAAATCACCTGCTAACGTAATTTTATTATTATTAATTGATTATTTGGATCCTTAGATAAAAAAGTTAATTTATTATGTTTACTAACTTAAATCAAATACTAAAAGTCCGAATTAAATTTATATTCTTTGATAAAAATGTAAAATTCCACTATAAAATATTTTTGTTCTGAGAAGGATGATTGGGAGGAGTGGAACACCCTTCGAGAAAAGAGGGAATGAGACCAAAGCTGGAATTTTTTTTTTTCCTAAATTTATTAAAATTGACTTGATCTAGGTTTCGAACCACTTATTAATATTCTTCTTCAGAAATAAATTACATATTTATTTTACATTTTCCCCAACTAAAGGAGAAAAGTTGCTGCCTTGCCACTCAATAAAATTTATTATTATTATTTTTTTTTTTAAGTTTTCAGGGTCTGAGACCATTTAGACTTTAAATTATTTAATATTATTTGTTTACGATATTATAATCCCAGGCATATTTTGATATACCAATAGGTAGGGGAAGGCTTTGTACCTTTGACCACCAGCCCTGTGGGTAAATTCAGGGGATCTCAAAACGTGTAAATCCATCAAAATCTCATGCGACAATTTACAACAATTGGATTGGCTACCATTCCATAATGAAAATTAAAAAAAAAAAAAAAAAAAACAAGAAATTTCCATTTAAAAATCTTTATTACTTTTACTTCTCTTATTTTTATAACAAACATTGAAATAATCACATACACAAAATGCATCATGGATTGGCACTCGCTGTATTTGGTCGCAAAATTTTTTTATTTTTTAATTTGACTGGCAGTATTTAAATAAAATCTTCTCGTATTATGGTCCACGTATATTTTTATATACGTAGCAATTGCTATCCATTCCCATGATTTAAATAAGTTTTCATCTGTCGGTCTGGGAACCGAAACCACATCCTCCGAACCAGGCGTTTTCTAGACAGCTTAGGCCTATATTAAAAGAGATTTTTTAAGAATAATGGGCACAAAGAAAAATATTAAAGAAGTGTAAGCTTACAAATATACACGTATTTTATATAGTCGTGTAATTAATTAACTATAGCATTAAAAAATGTTGAAAAATTTGATGTTCTTTTACCAGGAGTGTTTCTAATTTGTCCAAAACAAACCCAGAAATATAGTTATCTACGTCATTAGTGTGACATAAGAATATTTTATTTCTTAATTAACATTTCGGGAACTTACAATATCGGCATGGTCTTTGTGTCTATTCAAGTTATCCTTGCATTAAAATATACCATTTATTTATAAATACGTAAATTTTTAAGGAAAGAAAGCTTAAAAGTTCCCTCACTTTTGGTATAGTAATAAATTTCAGGGATAAAAAAGGAAATGTTTTTACTTATATAGGCCTACCTATAATCAAATAAATAAATTTTGTTTTAATAGTGCAAACAAATTAATTTGAAAAAAATTTAAATAAATTAATTTAAATATAGGTTTGATTTTAGATTATAGATTTAAATAAACAAGATAAATAGTAGACTATACATTGATATGCCTGTCATCTTTTTTTTCTACATAAAATTAAATAATTAACCTAGTTAAGTGACTTTGAAACAATTTGATTTGGATTTTTTTTTTTTTTTTAAATTGGATTAAAAAATTTTTACGAGATATCCTGGGAATCTTCATCTCAATTATATACACCTGAGTTTATTTTCGCTTTCTGGATTCCTGAGCCTATTAGGTAGTTAGGATACAATCTTAGAGCTCCATCTGACACATTTCTGGAATTCCATTCATTAACATTAACACACACTCGCACAGGCATGAAATACTTCCTGTTCCCCGTACGTCTTAATCAAAAACTAAAACAGAATGGCTTAATTAAAATAAAATGGAGTTAATTCTTTCTTAAATAAAATATATTTTTTTCCACCTAATAAGGTTGATACAGTTAAACTTCATTTACATAATGTCAGAGAACTTTAAATTATTTAGACTTTTTTACTAAATCTATCAAAAATTGAGACTTCTTTGAGAGAGGAACATTCAGAAAAATTAAATTAAATATTTTTGGAAGATGATAAAAAAAATACAAGACTTGTGTCGGCCCTAATTATTTTATTTTCAACCTTTGTTAAATTTATCTCTGACTACTAAACGTCACTCATCTTCAGAACAAGGGTTGTTTTCATTGAGTACTTCAGTTGTTATATTAGTATACCCTACAATCAGTGGCGTATTCAGGGGGGGGGGGGGGGGGGCCGGGCCCCCCCAACCCCCTCCCAAAAAAAAAAAAATTTTTTTTTTATTAATTATTTTTTTTTATAATTTTTTTTTTTATTCTCCTTAATTATAAAAAATAAAAAAAAAAATATATAAATAAAAAAAAAAATCTAAAATATTAATATTTTTTTTAAAAAATTTTTTTTTTTTTTTAAAAAAAAAAAAATTTTTTTTTTTTTTTTTTTTTTTTTTTTTTT
Source organism: Euborellia annulipes (assembly GCA_023213315.1). Taxonomy (NCBI): domain Eukaryota; kingdom Metazoa; phylum Arthropoda; class Insecta; order Dermaptera; family Anisolabididae; genus Euborellia; species Euborellia annulipes. The sequence continues at coordinate 12,996 of JAKCPI010004035.1, forward strand.
TTATATTATAAAAAAAATTCCTTTTAAGGAAAGGGGGGGGGGGGGGGGGGGGGCCCCCCCCCCCTACAATAGACCAACTATTCTGCGTATCCTTATGCTGAGCAATCATCAGATTAGATCAGATTTCAGAGTTGGTTTATTGTAGGGTATACTAATATTATACCCACCTTAACAACTGAAGGAAGCAGTGAAATTTAACAACCCTTGTACTGAAGATGGATGACGTTTAGTCCCCGAAACTTGACAGGCGAAAAAAAATAATTCAGACCGACACACCTTGGTAAGTCTTGTATTTTTTATCATCTTCTGATTATTCTACGGCTTTTCCCCACTAATACCCAAGAATATTTAATTTTTTTTTAACTGTCGATGTTTCGGACCCTTCAGGGCAGTTAATTAAATGAGAGAAGAAGCATCCAGGAAACAGCACTCATTTTTATACATAGACAAACATTTGAAAGTAAAATAATTATGCTATATTCTCAGCTACTTAAGAACGTGTATTTCTAAAACAATTTACTATCCTGAAAAAGGTCGGGAATATATACCGAAACGAGGAGATTTAAAAAAATTAAATAATTTTCTACTTAATTTCCCTGGCTGCTGAGCCTTTTTAAAGAATTTACTATATGGGACATCTAAATTTGGATATTAAATTGGGATTTCAGATTTATCTTTAAATATGTAGTAAACGAATCAATGTCACTTTCCTGCTGTTTCGGCGCCTCAACATTTGGTTTGCCATCCTTTAGTAATACAAAAAATGTTTGACAATAAACACAAGGAATTTATTGTGGCATTAAGATATGTGTGCTTAACTTTATTGTGAGTGCAAAAGATTACAATGGATTTCCTCTAAAGCAAAGTGATTAGAATTCACCAACCAATTGAATACAAATTCATTTAGGCCAAGTGGAAACAAAACCATTAGAGTCTACCTATCGCTGCTTTGTCAAATCAAATTTTAATCTTATTGCACTCATTTTTATAATATTATTATTACAAAAAAAAAAAAACCATCGTCAGCTGCAACTTAATTTATTTAACGATTTAGCCTAATTGAGTCAAATAAAAGCCTAGTCTTTTAAAAAAATTTTACTTAAAAGCAAACGTTGATATGCAAATGAGAGTGAGTGAAGATTAACATTTTATTTAAAAGCATAACCTTTTGGAAAGAAAGAAAAGCCAAGAAGATATCAATGCACTTTCTTCACACGTGACAATAAACAGCCCTGACTCGTGTCATTAATTCAAGAAGCTATAAAATTTCTTTTGTATCCAAAGCACTTATGCTGTCAACTAGTAGGAAGCGAATTTTATACTTTTCAATTAGGATTGTAATAAAATCTAACTTACACCTAACTAGTAATTCTATTATTATTATTCGTCTTGCATGGAAAGAATATCATTTTCTGCTTTATCATCAATAGAAAAATCGTAATTTTGTAAAATTAATATTGAGGTCTAAAATTTTGTAAAATTAATATTGAGGTCTAAAATCTTGTAAAATTAATATTGAGGTCTAAAATCACGAACATTAATAAATTTATTTTAATATCAAATCAGTTAGCCCACTATCAAATCTCAAAATGGAATAGGAGATTCGCACGTCATAGGGTTTCAAAGAAAATACTATTATAGGATGAAAACCTTAATTATTTACGGTACTATCAATTGAGGAAATAGAGAAAAAAATATTTTGCAATACAGTCTGGCCAATTCTTTACGTAGTTCCTCTGGGAAACAATTAATTACTTAGCTTCAAATATCCATGAAATCCTTTTGATTGTATCTGTGCCTATTAGAGTAGCCAAGATTTCTGTTTGAGTTGTCTTATTTGTTAAATGTTCTTTAAAATCATTTTGCCCTCAAAATTGTTTGAAACCCACTTAATCTACTCTCAGAAGGCTTTGAACTGGAAGGTGGACACTGAATACGCCACTATCTGTGGCCGGTCATGGATTTGTTTCACCTCATATTCACCACTCGTACTATTTGAACATATCATACTGCGTTTTCATAATTCCACAATACAAATGAATTGTATTATCCATTCTTTTACTACTGACAATTAAATCACAGAACGCTAGTCTAATGCAGTGCATGACGACAATGGTGTAATCACCATGGATTTAGGCTGCTTCCATCTGGTGTTACTCGTACAAGCTAGGTATTAGCCTTCAAATCATAAAATTTTCCTAAATTCTATTGGTTACCAATTAATTAAGAAAATATATCGGGTTTATATGACTTCACATAATTGAAAACGATAGTTCTATTCCAATTTAAAACCAAACAATTGACCTACAATTATATCATTGACTCTCTTCATGGATTAAAAATTGGGACTTGATCCCAAAAAGGAAACTATGTAATAATAATTTGAGTGATTATTATTATATAACCAATTGAAAAAAAAATAGGTTCTAGTGTTCCAAACAATTCAAATTTCTCTCTCTAATTTTGAGAAGTTTCCGTGTTTAGATGTATAGGCCTACAAGTCAAAGTAATACATTTCATCATTGATATGGAATTCTAATATAAACGATTGTTGGCATTAAATCAACCACGCCGAGAGGGAGAGTTGGCAGAAAAATGGACTCCGCCCCATTTAAACGTGACATTATGTCGACACAATAATTATTTATTTGCTGATGTCATTTTGCAAAAATAAAAGGGTAGGTCGCCTCGTCACGTGAGACAAATTAACTTGGCCAATTTCGCAAAACGATTGTCTTCTTAAGAAAAGAATCAGCGATTAAAAAAATTTGTCATTCATTCATTCAATCTTCTACTAATAACACATTTTCTAACAAGTCATGAATATGTAAGTACACATGTAGTGGTGTCAGGGCGATTGACATCGGTTGGTTGAATGAATGCTGTTCTGCGTGGTATTCTGTTAAAAGCGCATAGCACCGTCACCATCACCTCAGGCGGTGAGATTTGGCACTGTGTCAAGGAACACCACACACAACACACTGGCCTCTGTTTTCGGCACCTCGCTTCTCTACAAATTCATATTTAATCACTTCTAATTAACCTGTGCAGCTAACGGGGTCTTTAGTTTCGTTTTTAATTAATCTTTTATTTTAAGTATAGAATTTTGTTCCTTCTATTGTCTCGATATTAAAAAGGTTTTCTCCTGTTTTTGAAGTGTTTTATATATTATATAAACTTCTCTTTTAAAAAACAAAACATCTGCTGAGAATGATTTAAATAAAAACAAAGGATCGATTCTCTCTTAAGTTTGATAGGGATGGGGGTTTAAATAGCCTTAGATGCCGAAAAAGAACTTTTTTTTTTTTAAACATTCACATTTTTTTCTCATTCATACTCACATTCACAGTCTTTTCGGCAACTCAGGCCATTTAAGACTTTAGACGATAACCGTTGTAATATATATGATCTATTGTGGGTTGAGGCATTTCTATTTAAGCCATCTGGTATCCAAATGGCTTAAATAAAATCATCGGACTGTCTGGGTTCGAACCCGCGACTGAAAAAGAACTTAAAACAAATTTCAAAAAAAAAGTTCGATAGGTTTTAAGTTTAAAATAGGCCTACTATAGGTATATTCTTATTAGTCGGGTACATATTCCTGCTGCCCACTATTCTCTTTAAAAAATTTAATTTCATATTTCTTCCGTGTATATCCATCAAAATCTCGACATCGAATTTTTGACATGAATTCAATACTTTCTCTCTCTATATATAGAGGTAAGAGAAAGTAAAAAATGATTTGATAGAGTCTAAGCTGTTTTTAATTTAGACCCATCCCTCTTTCGAAAAATCTGGTGTGATTGTCGAGCACAGCACACAACTTTCTCTTACAAGTAAAGTACTAGTACTCTTTGGCTGATTTTGATTAAAAGCTTATTTTCAGGCTCCCGGGGAGTGTTTAACTTATGTATATATAAAATTTCAGCCTCATAGCTCAATTCCTTCATGTTTAAAATTGAACACACACCCACCCAGAGACAGACCATGTCGCGAAAACCACTTTTTTGGATTCAGGGGACCTCAAAATGTGAAGATCCATCAAAATCTCAACATCGATTTTTTTGACATGAATCCAATACTTTCTCTCTCTCCCTCTTTATATATATATATATATATATATATATATATATATATATATATATATATATATATTCAGGATTCGCAGGGACTTTGCAGCCAGGAGATTAAATAAAAAAATCTTTTATTTAATTTTTATTTGCCGACGTTTCGGTCGCCAATCACGATATATATATATATATATATAGGTAAGAGAAAGTAAAAATCATCTCGATAAACTTTCAAGTGCCACTTCATCATATCGATTCATATTCATTCAGTGAGAGCAAATATAAAATTCCAATTTTTTTCTTATTTTACTGTATTATATCCTACATTTAAAACAAAAATCATCTATAAGTGAAGATTCTTCAAATCTAAAAAAAAAAGTTCCAAATTCCTTGTGTCAATGACTTTTCGCATAAATTCAAGGAAGCTGAATTGCATCGAGGTTAAATTCCTCTATCGAGAGACTTTCCTGTCAATTTGCTTATTAAAACATCAAAAGAGGAGGGGAGTTGGGAATAACGCTGTTGCATAAAAGTTGAACTTCGTTTCTTTCTGGCCGAGATCCGCCCAGAAGAAAAATCAACTTCCGGTACTTTAGTTATGATGAATTGAACTTCTTAACAAGATCCGCAGTTTTCGCCTCTCCACGCTTTAAGGAATATAATTAGATTTCCTTCCATGTATCTTCCTACTAAATTACCTATCATCGGATTTGATTAACCTCATTTATAAGTTGTTTATATTAGATCTTAAAGAGAACAATTTAATTCAATTTTTCATCAATTAAACTTATTATAAAATAGAAAATCTTCTCCCAACCATTAATTAAATTCATAATATATAATTTAATAAAGCATCACATTTTTGGAATAATATCAGCTAAAGTGACGATCTTTTTATTTGATTTTTTGAGTCAATCTCCTTGTTTTTTCCTAATTTTTTTAAACTCCTTTCTTAAGATGTTTTTAAAAATAAGGGTAAGAAACGTTTTCTTCTTCTCTATTAAATAAATGCTAATGCTATTCTCACTCATTAATATTCGAGATATATTGACTGCTGGCTTGTTGGATTCGGACCTTTTCAATAAGGCCTAGAATTATTTAACTTGAAAATAAAAAATTATAATAATGGCGCAGTCCTGATTATTTAAATTTCTTTTTCAAAGAAAGAGGTGAGGACACATAAAAACCACGATAAAATTGGTATATCGTGGTTTTTATGTGTCCTCACCATACCTCTTTCTTTGAAAAAGGAATTGAAAATAAAAACCTATTTTTAAAAATTTTATCAAAAAGCATTGCCATTTTACTTTATGTTACATCAAGTAAATTTATATATTATAATAATAATTAATTGTTTAATTTTGTACAGTTTGTATACTCGTAGATGAATTTTGGAGTATTTTATTTAGAATAATATAAAATTTTATAAAAACCAGAGCCCTTGGGGGGAGGGGCGGCATTTTCCCCCAAATGATCGATCCTCCAAATGATGCCTATGCTCCCAGTTTGGAAAACGCTGCTCTAGAGTGTACTTTATTTATTTAAAGCGTTTTTTCTAAAATATTGAAATGTAATTTTTTTTGTCATAGTTTGGTAATTTTTTAAATTTTAATTAGTTTTTGTTCTTAGAGGCTTTTTTCAAAAAACATTAAGTTTTTAAATAATCACGGTTTTTCAGAGTTTACGAGAAAGTTGAAGGGAGTTCACTCCCGATTTTTTTTCTCTGATTTCTTTAAAAAAATTTCTACCTGCTTAAGTGATTGTCTCCTTAAAGAACGTGCTTAAAAAGATAATTCTTTGGTTAGTTAATAGGCTAACCCATTTTATAAGGGCCTTTGTCTTTGCCGATTTCCAATTTATCACATACCGTTTCTTCCCTTTGGGTTCGTGACTTCTCCCACTTGTTGTAACAACCAGTGAAAACGCAGACAATGAATTGATTGAATTGCTTGGGCTGATAGAGTTATTAACAATGATTGATGAATGGAAATATTGGCAATGGATGGCCAAACAGATCTTCAAGTACCTTTGCAAAGTGATAATTGCTCGTCATTGCACCTGTGCTCGGGGTCTTGTCTTCTTTTCAAGAAACATCGGCGCCAGTCAGGATCTCGTTTATCTCTCATTCTTATCATATCATAATTTGGCCCGATGGTTTCCGGGTATATGGCGCCGTTCAAATAGCAGTGATTAGCGCGCGTTTCGTTGAACAGCTATGATTTCAACATACAAGAATTAAAAATTGAGCCTAGAGCAATTTCTCTCTCTTTCTTTTATAAGAGGCGCCTAACTCATAATCATTTCTTTATTCTCTTGCCAAAATTAAGCTTAATAATTTGCTTCTAAAATATTTTGTTTTTTTATTAATGAAACAAAAGTGTTAAAAAAAAATTTTAAAAAACTAATAAAATAATACAGATCAAAAATCATGTAAATTCCAATCCAGAAAAGGGAGATGAGTTAAACATCGGCTACGAAATTAGTTCGTTTGTAGACAGACTAAAAAAAAAACTATTTTTCTAATGAAAAATTAATATAAAAAAATATTATTCCTATTCTATTTTTCCCAAATCTATTATTCCGAATACTTTAATTAAATTAAATTTTTTTTTTTAAAGAATTAAGAATTTAATTGATGAAAAATGTTGGTGTGAAGAATTTACGAGATATGATGTGGAGGAGAGCAGCCAAGAAGGAAGCTCCTATTGATTAAACAAACTCCTCTAAACAAAACGTTTCAGCCAAATTAGTTGAGCCACTTTCAGTTTATAAATAACTACTGCCCATAAGCGAATCATTTAACAATTGCAAATTCGCGATTACAATGTAAATAAATAAAATCTAAGAAGTATGATGATTAAAAAGCCTGAAGCAAATTTCTCTATTTGCTTATTAGGAACCGACCGAATATTCGGTTTCGGTTACGGTTTCGGCCAGTTTCGGCCAAAAATCCTGGTTTCGGCCGTAGTTTCGGTTTCGGCCAAAAAGTAGCCGAAACCTGAGTCTGAAAAGATGGGATGAGACTCGCATGGTAAAATGATTTTCACGGGAGGGTAAAAAAATTTTCCGCAGGGCGGAAAAAATTTCAAAAAAAAAAAAGGTAAAATGATATGAATTTTTTATGTGAAATACAAGTTTCGGTTTCGGCCGAAACTAAGATTTTGGCCGAATATTCGGTTTCGGTTTCGGCTGAAAATCTTGTTTCGGTCGGACCCTAGTAATTATGATGATTGGATTATTCAGTAATCGGCTGATTTGAGGAGTGTTATCTTAAAGCAAGGTTTACGGGCGATTTATTCACGTTAAATAAGTTTTTTCTTCTAAAGGTGGGTCAACACCATGGTCACATGGCTTGCGTGTTCCCATTAGGTTTTTTTTTTCTTAGGACATGTTAAAACAGAAGTTTACTCAACAAAGTCTCACTCAGTAAATGATGGATAACAAATAGGCTTTGATGAGTGAGTGCTATAACTCAAACACACAATCGCGTTTATTTGAAGATAATAAAAAAAAATTCATAGATCCTCACGATCTATTTATTGAACGTTAATATTCCCATAAAGAAAATAGAAATGAATAAATTAAACATTTTTAATTTTTTTTCTTTAAAAAAAAAAATGAAACTGAAAAATATTTATTTTTCCGCTGTTTACTTGCCAAGGCACCCTCGAACCTTGGGTAGTGGTTAGCGTACTGGCCATTTGTACGTACCAAGTGTCGTAGCAATCATTTTTTTTTCAACCTCACACATAATTACTTTTTTTTTATTATTTGCCCTCTTTGCTGCTGAGGCCATTTAGGGTTATACATTTAATTATATATACATTTTAAATACAAATATACAAATGGCTATTAGGGAACGTTCCTGATTTCTTGGGGTCCCCCATCTGCGGTTTCGCAGTGCTTGGCATTGCTTAACTGCAATGATTTGAATGACTGCTGCTCTAATTCGTTGCTACCTAATTACTTAAGATTTACAATTCTTAAAGCCAAGGGGCGAAGGTTCGTATCTCAGGCAGTCCGATGATTATTTTAATTCCAAATGGTATAAATAAATGTGTCTGACCCCCACACATATATCGTATTTGCATGGACGTAGCCAGACATCTTGTTAGGGGGGGGGCATTCGTTAGGACGAGAGGGGGGGGGGGTTCGCAATTAAAATAAACAAAGATTATAAATTATTTATTAAATATAATTATAATTAATTATTTTTCTTATATAAGCTCATTTAAAAAACTTCCCAATTGGAAAAGTATATATTTGTTTTTAAAAGATAAAAAATTTTCAGGACAAGCCAGGGGAGGGCATTGGCCCTCCTGCCACCCTCTGGCTACACCCATGCGTATTTAAATAATTAGTATTGAAAAAGTCTATAAGGCCTATGATGCCGTAGACTTAAAAAAAGAATTTACATTAAAAAAATAAAATAAACTACTATTTAAAGATATTTTTCTAAATGACAAGAAAAAAATTAGAATATGCATGCTTTGGATATTTTGAGAATATTTATATAGCCTACAACTAATTAATTTAATTATATTAATTAAATGAATATATAATATAATATGTTAAGACCCTCGGGCCAACAAGTCGACGCCAAACGCCAATGATATAATATACTAGTATTTAAATAAGATTTATTTAAAAAAGTGCACAAGGACTTTTTAGACACCTTGTACTTCGTCTCTCTATCATAAATATATTCAAACAAGCCTAATAAATAATAAAAGAAGAAAAATTAGGTTTTTGATATACCTGGTCATTAAACTATATTTATTTATTATTTTATATATAATCAAAAGTTAGTCAACCTTGAATTTACTCAAGTCTACTACTAATTAAATGTATTTCGAAATTTCTTCATGACTAAAGGCTTCAATAAATATAGATATCTAATTATATATTTACCTATATTCAAAGCAATATAATTTCAAATATGTTCTCATTATTTCATGTTCAACTAGAAGCCAATTATTCATTAAGTTTTAACTATGAAATAAAAAAAATATCTTTTTATTTTTAATGAATGCGTATTTTAGATATTAGTTTTGAAAGAAATGAAATCTTGGCAGAAGGCAAATAATTTTGATCTCTATTCTTTGAAAAATATTGTCTTAAAGGATAATTAGATATAAGATTAAGGTGGCTGTAGATATACTTGATACAGGACAAGGAGCCACTATGTGAGCCTCTATATTAATATTTTCCCCCGTTTATAAATTTTACATCTTAAATTTTAATATCTCGGCGGCAACTAAAAATATCTCGGCACAAAAAATCTGGTGGGACTAGCACTGAACACAACTTTCGATTACCGAAGAAAAGATCAAGATGTGTGGTGTGCGACAGTCACACCAATTTTTTTTTATATGGCTGCGTGCGTGACATTTTTGATATAAAGAATATCACAGATTGGAAGTGGCTTATCCTATCATTATGATAGTAGCCAAGGTTGTTTTTCTTGGGTGGAGAAGGGTTTTTTATAAATAATTTTTTTTTATCAATGTGGACCTAATTTAAAACTTGGGAAAAATAAAGTAGCCTTTACAATTTAATTGTGTGCATGACTTTTAGATCATCTCTTTTACAAATAGATGAGATGGGGTCTGATTTCTTTAATTTTATTTTATTTTAATTAAAATATTTAAAATTATAGCATAAAGATTGATAAATAAATATAGATAAAGGATTAGTTTGGTACAACAATGGTTTATGGGAAATTCAAGAAAAAAGTTTGCCCCTGCCACATTCACAAGTTAAAATCACGTGAGGTGTTTTACAAAATTTGTGTACTCTACTTTAAAAATAATTAAAAATGATCGAGGGATCCACACGCCCGCAGTTAGTCTGCATAGTGAACTTTTAGGACACACAGGGATCCACACGCCCGTACAGGGACACATTTCTTCCGGTCACTTCGATCTGCTGTGTGCATCCCTGGTGCAGGCGTGTGGATCCCTGTGTGTCCATAAAACAAGACTAGCTGCGGGCGTGTGGATCCCTCGATCATTTTTAATCATTTTTACTCGGAATTCAAACCGCAGCTCACAATTTAAGTGTCATTATGTTACTGTATTTAATAAAATACATTTTTCATTTTCAAAATTCATTTATCAAAATCCCCTTATATACCAGAGTAAAATAAATAGAAGACCGATGTGTTGAGTTTTTACAATATAACATTATATAGATAAATACCTATATAATTACTATTTTTTTTTTGCGTGAATGAAAAAGAGTAGAAGGAGAGCCGTTAAGGTGAGGTGAGGTTGAGAGCCTTGCGCCTGATGCTGATAGCTCCTGACAGCTGATGGCTACGCGCCGGCGCCAAAGGATTGTCTTCCATCTTATTAGCATATTTTTTTATTCGGATAACACGATAATTCCAAATTCGTTTGTTTTTCTGCCAATCTAGATTATCATACGTCTGTCTTGTGATAATTTGTTTCAGAATGGAACATTTTAAGGTCATTAAAAAACATTTCATTTCAACTTTATTTATAATTCCTCAAGCGGAGATAATTTTTCTACATATCACTTGGATTTTATTCTAATCATTTTTGTTTCGATGTATGTATTTTCTTTTATCCTTTAATTTAGAAAAATATCTTGAATTTTAAATAGTATTTCCTATTGTATACGCAATTTTCAATTGAATTTTTTTTTATTATTTAAGGTCTTTTTCGGTATCTATAGTCATTTAGTTCTTATTTATTTAAATTGTTTGGTAGCCAATTCAATTTAAATAAATTATTGTTGCATGAGACGGGATACGAACCCGGGATCCTTGGTAGCATGCTAACTTTAATCTAGAGTCCCTCTTGGCTGTTGAGTTCATTATGACTAACGTATAGAATTGGTAGGCTTTTTGTTATTATTGTTGTATCACTCAGTAGAGAACTACCGTATAAAATTTTCAATTATATATAAAGAAATCATCTTGTTTCTCTGAGTCACCTATCCAGAGATTCAGCGCTAGTAGGCTTGCTTGTAATAGTTAACTTGCCTATCCTGTGCTCTTAATAGGTCTATTATAATAAGAAATTTCAAGTAACATTTTTTGAATATTTCCGTCTTTGTTTCTTACTAGCAGAGATTTTTATATAAATAAATTTCTAAATTTCACTATTAAACCTTAAACAATATTTTATGTGTCAAAGCATAGTAGCTATATAGATAATAAATATTTTTTTAATTACCTATGAACATTTTTGACAGATAATTTTGCAACATCTGACGACTTATAGGGAAGAGATCATGTTTGCCGATATGCAAATTACCGCGACAGAAGTGATTCTATAAGGGATGTGAATTGCGCGAATGTCCATCCACTTTCTCTAACTATCCTATTTCAAATTAATTAAGTATTAGAAAAAAAAGTTTGCAAGTTGGCGGTTATTTAAAGCGTAAGGTGAGCGTTTGAGGAAATTAGCTTGCGATATATTTATTTTCTTGTCTGGTGACAGTTATACGTATTTACACCTGATCTTTTCTGATTCATCCGCATTGGAGGTTAAATTTGCTGATGCGGATGTGTCTGGCGCCGGTATTGTTTATACCGCCAACTATATTTTCAATTAACTAACTAACCTATTAGTATTTATTTATTATAATTTAAAAATCGTCTACCGCTTTAGTGTCCAAGGTTAGAGTAAAAAAAATAGCAATAATAATTATATTTCTTCTTTATTTTTCTTTATATGGCGCTTGTTTTTTTTTAAAGAAAATTTTTAATCATTAAGTATTTGAAATATTATTCCTCTAAATGAGAACTAGAATAGAAGGAGAGTGGACAAGCCAGAGCCTTGAGATCATGAATCCAAATTTAAATTAAAAAATCAGAAGTTAATAAAAAAAGAACGTTAATTCTATTTTTTTAAAACGTCAATCTCGATGTTTGGCCTTTAATATTTTTAATTTCCGCGATTCTTTGTTCTATTCCAAATAAATTTTCTAATAAAATGTTGATCATCTTCCTTCTAAGCGAATATGGCAGGAAACTTTATTATAAATGTATCTTCTTTCTTTCTCTTTTCACTATTTATGTATCATAACAACTGAAGGTGAAGAAAAACGAGAATCTCTTTATTACAACATCATCTTTTTAATATTCTAAGCAAATATTTTTTCTAATCTTTAAATTTATTTTATTGATATAAATATTATTCTAGTCACGTTGAAGTATTTATGGAGTTTTAATTGTATTAATTAAAAGAGTAAAGTTTTTAAATAAAAAAAGAGTTAGTATGTCGCCTTCAAAATTGTGGAAAGTAGCCAAATTTAAAAAAATAAATTATTTAACTTTTCGACAATGTCTTCAACAACCTCAAGATTTTTTTTTGAAAAAGGGTGAATTGGATTAGGTCCAATGTTTAATGAGAAAGGTTTAGATAGTGCATGATTTATAAATATAATTTATAAACAAAAATAGCGAGGTTTAATATAGGACCTAATGAAGTAGCTTAAAAGAATTTTGGCTTATTCTCATAAAAAAATTTAAAAAAGGCATGATAATTTGAAAAAAATCTGGTGTGACTGGTCGCACAGCACACAATTTTATCTTTTCTTCGGTAATCGAAAGTTGTGTTCTGTGCTTGTCAAACCAGATTTTTTGTGCCGAGATATTTTTAGTTTCCGCCGCGATATTAAAATTCAAGATATCAAATTTTGAACATGGGAAAATATTTATATTTTGTTAATAAAAGTAAAGTAGTCTTCAGAAAATTTTAATGGCAAAATGAGAAAATACATTTTAAAGAGCATCTAAAAAATATTTGATTTTTGAATTTTAATCAAAATCGTCGTAGAGAATTTTGAGAAAATCGAAAACAACTGAAAAAGAATATCAGTAAAGTACTAGTACTTCTTGGCTGATTTTTATCAAAAACTTATTTTCACGCCTCAGGGGGGTGCCTACCTTAAATATAAAATTTCAACCTCCTAGTTTTTTTGGTTCTTGAGATATTTTGCCAGTATATTTTTTTTATTTATCTTACTCAAGGCTTTGGGATCCACACCAGCCATTTTCAGAACATTCAAAATATGATGGAAATTATACAGTCTATATCTCAAAACATCTCCAGAGTAGAAAAGCATATAAAGGCTTTTTATTTGGCTGAACCTGCTCTCATTTAAATCATAAAGCACTGTATTTATATATTCGTAATTGTTATTATTAACTTTATTTTAATGGATTGGCCTGAAGATGATGTACCGTATATAAAACAAAATTAGAATAGTGAGATTTCTTAATTTTTATTTTATTTTTCTTTATGGCCTTCCTTCTACATTTTCATATTTTTTGACTATTAAAATCATCTATGAACTTAAATCTATATAGCCCTAGTGTATATAAAATTTATTTTCTCTAACTCTAAAAATATTGCTTGGAACAAATTTTTACTTTTTCTCTTATTTAATTAAAAATATTTTTACAAAAGCGACCTAACAATAAATGGATAGTCCTGAAATATGAATATCTTAATTTTATAGAAATTCAAAAACCTCTTTGCTTTTAAATTACTCAACTAATTAGTAGAAGAAAGTATCACAAGTATTTATCAAAAAATCTCAGACATTTTTATAAGCCTAAATAAATGTTTATTTATTAGTAGATAGGTTTAGGTTGATGACTTTTTTAAAGCATGCTGCTTCTTATATTTCCTTTACGTTCTCTAATTAAAGTTTCCCATATCGTTAAGGAAGTCAGATTGGGCTGAACATTAACCCTGAGCATCATCCATCGGGCGGGGTCCATAAGGTGTCCATCATCGGGCACAAGTCCCCCCGACGGTGATTAACATAAAACGGCGTCAATAAAAGTTAACGGTCCAAAGAGAGCACCTCGTGATGATTTATCCCAGTGCACAACACAACATCCGACAAACATATCAAGACATATTAAAGATCTCACTCCTTATTTAAACACCTCTCATAATATTAACATGGGTGACAAATAATGGATTATCCGGCTCTAGACTGACTTTCTTTAAGTAAAAAAAAATAAAATTTCAACCTACTAAGATGTATTAATCGCACGCTATACGAGTTTTTAAAACATCTATAAAAAAAATAGAGTAACACTTCAAGTCCTATGATAAAATCAACTTAAGAAAAATTATTTTTATTATAACCAAAGTCATTTTTGATTGCTCTACTCATTCATATACTGGGCTCAAGTACAGAGATCTTCCGTGCGATGAAAGATTTCTAAATTATATTGATTACCAACTAATTTAGAAAAATGAGAAAATGTCTTATAGCTATATCTAAAAGAAGACCTTAAGAAAAATTACAGTAGATTTTCGGTTTAACTGTGGTTTAATTGTAAAAATTAGGGCTACAACGTTCCGGCCGCTCATCTCGTGGCCGAGACGTTGTAATTTTTAACCACAGTTGAAACGAAAATCTAATTCTTTTACTAATGATAATAACAACTGTGAAAGCATAAACTACAAAAAAAGTCCTTAAAAAACAAACTGGATATCTATTTTCATATTTATATCTTGCTTCTATAGTTACGATGTAGCAGTGAAAAGTATAAAATACTAATAGACAGGAGAAGGAGCAGATGCAGCCAAAAAATAAAAGCCACCGATTTTTTCGGGTGAATTTTATTTACCCATCTTCAGTCCAGGACATATGATACATAAATTTACATATATAGCCCTATTGACCAACTCCGGGACTTTTAACAATTTTGAATGACTGAAGATGGGTAAATAAAATTCACCCGAACCGTCTCATTGAATTGTATTAAATCGGAGGCTTTTATTTTTTGGCTGCACCTTCTCCTTCTCCTGTCTATAGAAAAACAGCCACTGACTTCATTAATTTAAAATACTAATACACTATTGAATTGGCAACCAATCAATTGAAATAAATTGCCTATGATACTTAAAAATATCATAAACATCCTCATAATTATTTTTTTCTTTTTTTTTTTCAGGTGAGTTCATTCAAATTTCATTTCAATCTCACAACACCTTAAAGTAAGTAAATATTTTTTTAAATTTTGTTTTACGTGATTCTCTGAAGAATCTTCCCAAAAATTTCAAATATGACCAATTTATTCTCTTGATTAGTGACACGAAAAAAGTATCGATACCTACTAATATCGATACTTTTGTTCCGGACTAGTAGACCTACTTTTTGTACTCGATACTTTACTCATATGAGTAGGGCTAATTTATTGCCAGTACCGAATGCAAAATACTTATTCGAATATATTTTTTTTTGTCTGCGGCATCAGACACTTTTATTTATACCATTTGGTATCTAAATGATTTAAATAAATTTATTTACCATCTAATTATTATCCTGTAATACAAATAATAATATAAATGAAAACTCTCTAGTAAAATAGTTCATTTTTGTTTTGTTGAATGTTATGTTAATTAATTAAATATTTATACAATAAATAAAAATATGCTTACTTAAAAATAAGTAAAAATAAAAAATTGTATAGTTGAAATTATAAAAGACCTATGATGCCGAAAAGACTTAAAACAATAAAAAAAAATACTCGATACTTACTGGTATTGATACCTTTATTCTAATACCTTACTGATATCGACACTTTCCTTTCCAGGATAAGGGCTCTTTTTACCCTATAAATCTTTGTTCGTTTAAACTAATAAGTGAATTAGTATTAGCATTAGTTTTCACTTCGATCATGCTGACTTTAACACTTGTTAATTTTTTTTTTTATTAATCGTTGGCTGTTTGTGCTGGATGTTGAGATTGATAAATAGGAAAAGCTTTTGAACTAAATCGACCAAAAAGTACCAGTACATTACTGATGCATTTTCCAGTTTCCATTTTCTAAAAATTCGCTCCAACAATTTTCATTAAAATTCAAAAATCAATTATTTTTTTTAGATGCTCTTTAAAATGTATATTCTCATTTTGCCATTGAAATCTTCAGAAGACGACTTTACTCTTGTACTTCATAGGAGAAAGGAAGAATGGTTGCAATATAAATATGAATTATAAATTTTACCCCTCTATATTTCCCGAACCGTTCACTTCAGCGTGATTATGTACATGACCATTTATGTTTGTAATTTAATTTCGATTATTTTTGTATAGATGAATTTTGCGGAAAACAACATAGTTTGCGATATTTTTTTTTTGAGGAGGCAATGGCTAAGGATTACAGAGTCCGAAGTCTCAACACGGCTCGGGTTCGAATCCAGCTTGCCGCAAATAATTTAAACATCCTGCCGAAGTCTCCTCTTAGGGTAGGTAGGGGGATAGCCCCACCGTGGTATCACAAAGGGCCTAATTGGCCTAAGTGTGTTCCCTCTCTGGGAACGGCCACTTCAACCTAACCTAACCTAACCTTGCGAGATATTTGCGAAAAACCATCTTCCCGCAACTTTACCGGCTTATTCCTGCCATAGGCGCCGGTACTGAAAGTACTGACTTTAGAGTATCTTTCCATCACTAAAATCCAAACTATTCTGAAAATATTAGCCTTCAGAAAACTCTTACCCATTTTTGTCGCCACATCTTAGACTAAAATTTTTACATCTTCGAATATACCGTACTGTCAAAAACTAAATATATGTCGACACAAAAAATCTGGTGTGCAAGCACAGAACACAATTTTCGATTACCGAAGGTAAAATAAAGTTGTGTGCTGTGCGACCGATCACACCAGATTTTTTTTAATATACTGTCATAAATCTAGAAAATTTTGGGAGACAAAAATAAATATTTCTTTATATAAAATTAAATTAAATTATTTTTATTAAAAATTTTTCTCCTGAATACTCCTTTGGTTATCACATTTAATTACTTTTTTAATCATGCTGATTGCATACAGGTGCGTCTGTGTGTAGCTTTGTGTGTGTGTGTGAGAGAGAGAAAGAGACAGAGAGTGCCTAAGTGTGTGTGTGGGCGCTTGCAGCACCCTCTACAGTATCTCTAGGCAGCGACTTGTCCGATCTCGCTTGTTTATCTGTCACTCGGTTCCGTGTTCTTTTTAACTTTTCGTTAATATTTTAACAGTATTTATTAATTTGTGTTACCGGTATTTATTTGGTTATATAATAATTTGTTATAGTTTTATTTTAATGTGTGTGTGTGTTGTGAATTCAAAGTGATTATCCTGCATTTGACGACCGGGCATGTTTGGCTGCATCTTCAACTTTTAAAGGTAGAATTTATTTAATTCCTTGAAAAATATTTAATTATTTTCCCATTTTTTTACGTTCATAATAAATATAATTATTAAATTTTAATGTTAAATTTGATGAAAAAATGACATGTGAGGTTAGCAATCTATTCAAAAAAATATTACTTTTTTATATTTATTCTAAAAATGGTTCGATTATAGAACATTAATAATCTTTTACATATTATCAATTAAATAATAATGATTAAGTGCTCAAACTCGAGTTAATTAAACAAATTTACAAGTGTTTTGTGTCATTTTTATTTTCATTTTCATAAAATCAGCTGCTAAAATCTAAATGTATTTTATTCAGCATAAAATCGAGGGTTTTTCTGTCAATTTTTGTTTAGGTCATTCTAGTTAGTAAATAATTAAGATAAAATGTATATTGGATCTCTTTGGAAATTATTTCATCTCCCTATTTTGCTTGGTACATGGTCTGCTATAATAATCTCATTATGATCGGATTTTATAGATAATTTATATAAGCTTAGGCCTATATATATATATTTGTCAAGTTTATTTTTTAGTATATCTTCTATTAGTATTACTCGAGTCATCAAATAAATAAGAACTTCCAATACTTGTTGATCATCCCATTTATCGATGCAAATTTGTTTTGAAAAAATTAAACTCATGATTCTAGTCTTTAAAATTCTAATAAAAAATGTTTATAGTCAGGGAGTTCAGGCCCATTTTTACAAGTTATTACTATTAAGCTAATTTTCCGTGAGTAGCTTCATTTTGATGAGACGACCAATTTTTACTTTAACTTACCCTATATATGAAATATATTTATTTCTCTTACAACAATTCTTGATTGTAGTAGCTAACAAGAGTTGCAGGTATATAATATTTCAATTTGACGATTCTCAAAAATTTATTATTTTTCATGGGTTTTTACACTAAATCTTAAGAAAATTATTAACATTAAATAAAGCTACTCATGGAAAATTACCTTGATAGTAATAACTTGTAAAAATGGGCCTGGGCTCCCTGACTATTATCTTTGATTAATAAAAAAACAATGAAATTATCACATGTAGCATCCTTTAATTTTGTTACTTACTTCATGATTTTCTTTATATATATATATATACAGTATATATATAAATAATTTTTTAATTATTCACAAATAATTTGACTCTGGCGATACTACGATCATTAGAGACAGTGGGCTCCCGGGAGAGGGAGGCTTGAAATCTTTGACGTGGAAAGGTAATGGCGCATTATGAAAAGGGTAGGAATGATATATCCTATTTTAATTGAGAGTCGGGCCTTTCTGAGCACGTTTCCTATAACCCAGGCATGTTTTAAGCGCCCCATACACGCCATACTTACCCCGGCTAGACTCGCCGTCAAACGAGCCAAATCCGCCCGTGTGTGGGCACTCACGAGCCGAGCAGAGCCGAGCCTGGACAGATTCGTTTGGGCCTTCTGCCCGGCTCGACTCGGGAGCAAATCCGCACGTGTGTGAGCTCTCACGGATCAAACTCGTGCCTCAAATAGGGTATTTTAATTTACTTTTGGCTCGGCTCGGCTCGTGAGAGGCCACACACATGCGGATTTGGCTTGTTTGAAAGCGAACCGAGCCAGGCTCGTTTGTGTGTGTGGTGGGAAAATTGCCGGATGGTGAGCCAGGTTCGCTTATCAAAGTACGGCGTTAATGGGGCCCTAGGGCTCGGATTTATAGGCACTGAAAATCTTTAAAATTGGCAGGCAACTAAGCACTAAAAATTATTAAAATAGGCACTTAAAAGGCATTATTTAAGAAATAATATAAAAAAATTTTAAAAATTGATGTCTTATTTTTGGTAATCTAGTGTGACTCGTCGCACAGCTCACAATTTTTTCTTAATTTCGGTAATTTAAAGGCCCATTCTGTACTTGTTTGCCAGAATATAAATACAAATCAAATTTTTAAGTACTAATTTTTAAAATTTTACATTAAAAATGAATTTTTTTTTTCGAAAAAAAGTATTTTTTTCAATCTCGGGGGGGGGGGGGGTAATTACCACCCCCCCCTTGTAATGTTTTCTTGGAAATTCAAAAAAATTTTAAATTTAGGCTATGTATAGCTCGTAAAAAATTGAAATTGGCTATTTGAACTTAAAATAGGCACTAAAAAAGGAATTTATAGATGAAATAGGCACCAAAACCCAGAATCGGCCAAAATAGGCATTATAGGCACTAACAAATGCCACATATCATATTGACTTAAATTTTAAGCCATAAATTAAAAAAAGGCAAATAGGGCGAAATCCGAGCCCTAATTATAACGCCAAAAAGATTTTTTTTTTTAATCACTCACACTTTTTTTCTCATTCACACTCACACACAGTCTTTTCGGCAACACAGGCCATATAAGACTTTGACGATATCCGTTATTGATTAATTATACATATTGGAGGTCCTGGCATTCTTATTTAAGCCATTTGGTATCCAATAGGTGAAAAGACTTAAAAAAAAGAAAAAATACTCTATTACGATTAAAACTTTTGCTGGATGCGAACGTTGGCTCGTGCTGGCATTAGTCCCCCTCTTCTCTGAATTTCTAAGAAAATATTTTTAACATATTGGTTGACACGGGCCCTCCAAAAATCAAAAATTTTTTTTTGTACTGATGATGACCAGGCGTGATGCCGGTCGAAATATTTATAAATATTTCGACCGGCATCACATTTGTATACAAATTAAATTGAAGTAGAGGCTTCCACTAGCTGCTGGTTTTATTCTCCGGTTCCTTCTATAGAAAAAATACTCTTACTTAAAAAAATACTTTCTGGTATCGATAATTTTCTTCCTATACTTTACTGATATCGATACGATACCAAGTACAAGTATTTTTTTTCGATACCACATCCCTATGAATGGTGGATAAAGAGGCACTGGTTATTTCTCCTATTTATCAATTTTTATTTTCAATTTAATTAAACATAATTAATTTGTTTTTTTTTTTCCTGAATAAACATTTTTAATTTAATTTTTGATAACATCATAATAAAGTAATATTTATTTACAAGTAGTTGTATATAATAAATTTATTATATTTATATAAAATTTGATACGTGATCTGTTCATTAATTAATCCAAGCAAATTTATTCCGTTTAGGTTCAAAGTAATAGAGGGAAAGTAATTTATTACTTCTTGAGAAGCTACCTGAATTTACTGCAATCTTATTTTTTGCACAAAAAATGTGCTAAACATACATATAATTAAAAAAATTATATTTATTATTTTTATAAATGATCAAATTTCACTCTTAAATACCATTAATTAAATAGAGATGAAAAAAAAAAATCTGGAAATGGAACAAGTAGGCTACACTTATAGAGGAAGGACTTATTTTTTATTTTTTTTATTATTATTGATATTACTTCCCTTTGATAAATTCTGAATAATAAATACCCTTTGATTAAATTTCTTAAATAGAAAATAATTTTTTTCGTAACTGCAATATCAAAGGGGTATAAAAATATTTCCCAAACTTAAAATTGAATACTTGAATTGATGTGACTCTGAAACGTATTAACGTCTCTATATCTCTGCATTTTTTTACTTTCGCTTACCCTATATATGAAATATATAGAGAAAGTATTGCGATCATGTCAACAATTCAATGTCGAGATTTTGATGGATATACACGTTTTGAGGTCCCTTGAGTCAAAAAAAGTGGGTCCCGCAAATTGATCTGTGTGTAACGATTTTTATCATGAAGGAATTGAGCAACCGGATTGAAATTTTATATTTAAGTTAGGTACCCTTCCGGACACTTAAAATAAGCCTTTGAACAAAATCGGCCAAAAAGTACTAGTAGGCCCTACTTTACTGATGTACTTTTTCAGTTTTTTTCGATTTTTTACATGCTCTTTCAAATTTTTTTCTCTCATTTTGCCCTTGAAGTGTTTTGAATCACACTTCACTCTTGTATAAAGCTAAAGATATATTCGTGTTTGAAGGAAGCCCAGAGTGTTATATCGTACTTCAAAAAAGAAAAAGTAAAAATAGTAGCCACGAGGTTGAAATTTTTTATTTAAGTTTGGCACCCCGCCTGGGGCCTTAAAATAAGAATTTGAATAAAATCGGCCAAAAAGTAGCTACTAGTATTTTACTGATGTACTTTTTCAGTTTTTTCGATTTTCTCAAAATCCGCTCCAATGATTTTGTTTAAATTTCAAAAATCAATTATTTTTTACATGCTCTTTAAAATGTATATTCTCATTTTGCCCTTGAAGTGTTTTGAAGCACACTTTACTCTTGTACTTCATAGGAAAGATTTCAGATTTTTCAAATTCACTTTCCGGCTCTTCCTTCCATAGATAGATAGAGCCAATGTTAAATCTTTAAAACTTTTAACATAACATGTTAGAAGAGATGAAGTGGCTGTTATATTTGACAATAAAAGGATAAAGGAGCAAGCAGCCAGGTAGTTAGTCTCCACGAAATGAAACTCTCTGTTGAGCAAAGTTTCGGTTTTAATGAAATATAACCATCATCAGTCCATTTGTCGAGCTGAAAGCATTGTTGAGTTAGAAAAATCAAACAAAAGATTATTTGAATATTTACAAACAATATATAACTACTACCTGGCTGCTTGCTCCTTTATCCTCTTATTAACTTTTAACATATTTAAAAAAAATTTTTCCAATTCTTAAGAAATTTTGTATTTATTTAGGATTTTCTATAGTACATGTATATAAAATATCACCTGTTGAGAATAAGAGTGGCGAAAGTCTGAAAATTCAATTTTTGAGTTAAGTCTAAGAAACGTTTTTAAAACGTCTTCTCTTATGTTATGAGGGGCGAAAATATATTTTCATTCTTTGCTATTGATTTCGGCCTAATCATTTGTTGCCCTGCTATTTAATTGTATCTGTTAATAAAACATTGAAACGCCTTTTCTTGAATTGTTGAATTTCGGACTTTAGCCACTATGATTCTCAGGAGGCGATTTCAAAATATGAGATTAAAATTTTGAAAAATAACTATGGCTTATTTCAAGCAGGCAACATTTAAAATGCGAGTTTGAAACTAAGGTGCTGAGGAAAACTAAATATATCTCGACACAAAAAAATCTGGTGTGACCGGCACGTGCACAACTTTCTCTTATCGAAGGGTAAGAGAAAGTTGTGTGCTGTGGGCCAGTCACTCCAGATTTTTATTATTTGACTTTAATTCTTCAATTTTTTCCTTCTCAGAGCTGCCTCAAAGTTAAGCTCATTAGTACGAAGTCCAAAAAAATCTAAACGTGCACACGTGCACATTCGCCCAGAGAGGAACTAATAATAACAAACCAAATAGAATGATCATCACGCTTAGGTGGTTCCAACTTAATAAAGAAAAATAAATAAACATCCCTAGAAGTCGGTTCACTCTATTCGCGAATTTATTTCTCCGCAAAATAAAAAAAAAAAAGGTCAACGAAAGTAGCGCGCGCCGGTGGGGGCATTTTTGCCTGGATCCTGGCAACTATTTCTAATTTAATAACCACATGACGTTAAAATGTAGGACCTTTTGAGATTTGAAATGAACTCTTTCTAGGTTAATTTTAAAATTTATTCAAAAATCGTATACAACTTTTTTGATCATTAGACATAGCTCATAACATATAATGGACGTAATTTGTGGATACGATTTAATCTTCTCTGTTTCTATAAACTAATTTTATTTTAATGAATACTTGCGTATCCAATTACTGTGCATAAATATATTTTTTTTCTTTAAGAAATCGTGGTTTCATTTTGGCGAAACGTGAATTCAAAGGAAATTTAATTATATCAAATATTTAATTAAAATTAATAATTTCTTAATAGCAGATCTAGATTGGAATTGGGAGGGGAAAATCTTTAAGAGTTTACACGCCTTGCTTTTTTTTTTTTTTTTTTTTTTTTTTTTTTTTTTATATAAAAAAAACCTCCCCACTTTTTCCCTCCCCCCCCCCCCCCCCCCCCCCCCTCCCAACCTTGTCTTTTCCGTCTTTTACTTAATTTTGGTTTATGAGTATTGGGTTTTTATTTTTTTTTTTTGTTTTTTTTTTTCCTTGCTTCTTGTTTGTAATATTGGTCTCATAGTCTAAGGCAGAAGTTTCCAAACTTTACGTTACAACGCCACCCTTAGCCCACGGGGCGTGGTGTAGAGGTTAGCGTGCTAACCTCATATACCAAACGTCGCGGGTTCGGACCCCAGGCAGTCCGAGGATTTTATTTAAGCCATCTGGATACCAGATGGCTTAAACAAAATGCCTGGACCCTAATATATATAAATTCATAAATAACGGTTATCGTAAATGTCTTATATGGCCTGAGCTGCCGAAAAGACAGTGTGAATGTGTGTGTGAGTGTGAGTGTGAATGAGAAAAAAAGTGTGAATGTTTAAAAAAAAAAAAAAAAAAAAACGCCACCCTTAAAAATATTTAATCATATGACGCCCCCCCCCCCAGCTCCATAAAACTATTTTTTTGAGAACAATGACAGGGGGTGGCAGTCAGGAAGGAGTGTTTCTAAAACAATGAAACTTCAAAAGATTCGCGACGTTTCGGTCCAAATTTGGAAGTTTCTTTGTTTTAGAGACAGTCCTTCCAGGCTCCCTGTCATTGTTCTCAGATACCAATCACAGCCACTACCACACACGAGAAAAAAAAATTTATTTATTCTTTTATTTATAAAATTAATAAAAAAAATTGCTCTCTGTGGCGCCTCCCCTTAAACTAGTTTTCGCCTTTCTGGGGAGGCGCCTCCCAGTTTTGAAAACGCTGGTCTATACGAAGTGTGTGCAATAATATCAAAAAATGTCCAATTATTATTATTGTTATTTGAAATTCCTATCGGGATCCCCGTTTATAGACCGAGATGTTTTCGTGAACATAGACACTCACCTCAAACCCAACTGGTCTCTTATACTAGCCATCTATCGGCACCTTGTCGAGTTACATCATTTCCTAACTCCACTTTCTGCGTTTATTTCTAGATAATGAAATAATCCTTATATCTAATTCAACCCGGTACTTTTTATCCATCTTCATCTATACTAGGGTGTCTCAATTTGAAGGGAGACTCCCTCAGTACTGACGTCAAGCCTATCAAAGTAATTCCTTTTAAAGTTATTATTTATTCAGTTGCCCTACGTTAGAGTTTCTTGCTTATTCAATAAAGTTATCTCCAATGAACTTGAAATCATAAGATAATATAAATATTGTTTTCAATTATATTTTAATTATTTGCCGTCGTTTCGGCTTTCATTCTAAGCCATCTTCAGAATATCCTACATTTTTGAGAAATTTTTCTCTTTTTAATATTTTTTAAATAAATGTTTTTTACTTTGAATTATTATAATTAATATAGGAAAGCATCGTGCCTTATTTGGTGTCTATTTTTATATCGGTAATTCTTCAAACTGCACAAAGAACAATTGATTTCCATTCGTTATTAATTTGAAAAAAAAAAAAAAAAAAAATTTATATGGATTCTCCCTAAAATAGAAATAATAACTCTTTTAAAAAACAACAATCCAAATTTATTTTAATAATATTTTACCATTAAATTCTCTAATAAATTACAATAATTCACTTTTTAATAAGTTTTTACCTATTTAGAAACATGTCTATTTTTTTTTTTAATAACTGTTTTTAATATTTTTTTTTATTTTCCTTTGAAGTCATGTGAAATGCGACTTCTAAAACAAAATTGTCTGCAATTTGCCAACTAAATGACTGTTTTTATGGAACAAACAATTTGCGTTACATCCTCATTTATACATACCTTTTAGTTCGCGTGTCTTTTCGCGATATCATTATTATAGAAAATAAATATTAAAAAAAAAAAAAATTCAATGCTTATCATTAGACGATTAAGATTAATAATCTCTAAATTAACATTCTATTTCAATTTGACTAGGACGGAGTCTAAATGGCCTGAGATGCCGAAAAATAACTTAAATTAAAAAAAAGAACATTCTATTTCAATAGAAAAATCTCTTAGAATATTAAGGTACTGTAAGAGGGGAGATTTTTTCTTTTTATAAAAAACACACTTTTCCCATCACCACATTCACACACATACACACAGTCTTTTCGGCAACTTAGGCCATATAAGACTTTTACGATAACCCTTATTAATTAATATCGGGGGGGGGGGGGGGGCATGTGATCAACTATGGAGGGTCTACAGGCACTAAATTAATCTTAAGCCATTTGGTATCCCAAATGGCTTAAATAAAATAATCGAACTGCCTGGGATCCGAACTCGCGACCCTTGGTCCCTGTTGTGAAAATCATTCGAACTTTTTTTTTTTCAAAAAAATGTTATAAATTCCACTTTGAATTGTTTGTTATGTGACACTTAGAGAAATCCCCGGGTACCCCATTTAGTGACGTTTTGTTCAGACCCCTCTCCCCCTAACGCATTACGTAATATGTGGACGACCCCTTATTCGAAATTGCATTTTTTCACATATTTATTTAAAGAAAGTGACTGTTGATATATAAAATATTTTCTATCTACTGGATTAGGAATAACTTCTTTTTGCAATCTGGTATTTACAGTATATACCAGCAGGAACATTTACTTTATTTATATAGGCCGATATATTTACTTAAATAGTACCTAAAGAGAGAGAGAGAATGTTATTCTTTCAAATTTACTACTCCCATTCGTCATTCATTTCTTTGTATTGTGATCCACTTTCCCTGAAATTACTAACCATATTACAACAATGCCGAATCAAAACATCCTGATTCTTATTTTTATTTATTATCATGTTCTTCCTAGTACATTATGAAGAGTTTCTCTTTTTTTTTTACTCATTACTAAATTCTTAATATTTATAAATGATAATAAAATACAAGACGGTGCCATGCTCTATAAATTCTTTAATTTGCAAATTACCAATTTTTTCTGATTTTATAATTCTTTTGCAACAGATAACCAATATTCCGACCTCGACCTTAGACAATAAACCATTCATTTATTCACAGAGTGTCTATTTACAAAGACTATTGCTTGCGGTTGTGGTGTTTAAAGAATTTACCTTGATCTGTCAATAATAGTGACGTAAATCTTTCTTTGAAATGAAATATAATCTCAATGAGAGTTGTAATTTAATTCATTTTATTTATTATTAGGTTTAATTTAAAATTGAAGTTTTTGCCTTTTTAACCTCTCAAGCCCTGAGCAGTAGCACGATGATAGAACACACACCTCTTGCACTAGCCGTCCTGAGTAGGTTTTTCGTTCCAAGTGATGAAAATTCAATTCTATACCAATTAAATTAAAAAAAAAAAAAAAAAAAATAGGGTCAAAAAAATTCTTAAAGATTTATATAATAAAATAAAACTTAAAAAAAAAGTAAAAAATGCTTTTTAAATTGAACTAAAAAGAGAGAAATAATTTAATTGAATTGTTCTTGTTAAAATTGTTGAATATTTATGACTTAAAATAAAACCGTTGGGCGCTCTTTGATAAGGATTGATAAGGAATTGACTCTAGCCTCGGAATCCCATCGAAGCGCCCACGCTTTTTTTTTTTTATATAAAAAAACATTCACACTTTTTTCTCATTCACACACACATCCACACTGTCTTTTCGGCAACTTAGGCCATTTAAAACTTTGACGATAACCGTTGTAATATATATTAATCTATTGTGGGTTCAGGCATTTCTATTTAAGCCATCTGGTATCCAAATGGCTTAAATAAAATCATCGGACTGCCTGGGTCCGAACCCGCGACGTTTGGTATAGGAGGTAGGCAGCCCACGCTTTTATTTTGTCATAAATATTCAACAATTTTAACAAGAACAATTAAATTAAATTTTAGTTTAATTTAAATAAAAGCATTTTTTTTTTTAATTTTTTTTATTATAAACATTTTATTTTAAACTTTTTAGTCTTTTTTTATTATAAATACAGTAAGCTTATAGGGTAAAGGAGGAAGTGTGATGCTTCAAATAAAGAACATATTAGTTTGGACCAGGGCCGGAACTAGGAGATTTTGTAGGAGGGACAAAATTTAATTTGCCGCCCCCTCCTTAAAATTATTTCGATCCAATTAAACATTATAATTGTCACCAAAAATGACCCTTAAATATCAAATTTCACACCTCAAGCCCAACCTGGAAGTCTTTTGAAAATAGAGCTTGAAAGAGTAAGTTAAATAAAAGCATTTAAAAAAAAATAACATTATGTATCCTATTGTCATTTAATTATTTGTTTAATTTCAACTGGATTATTTTTTATTTAGCCATTTTCTGGCTTCGGACCAATTTTAATTTCAAAATTTTCATATTGAATCATTTTGTGTTGAATAAAATTTGATTCAACAGCTTGGGCAACCCACTCATCTCCTTGACCTTGCTTGTAAACAAAGATTTAGGCGAGTGTTATTCTTTCCGGCCAGTCTTACCAGTCCATTGGATTTTATATTACTTACCGTAACTAAAAAATACCCAGCTGTTCTTTGACTATAAACATCTACTTATTAGCATGATATTTTATTTCCTGTAATCCTCAAGATTTAACTCTCGGCCGTATATAAATAGCGGGGTTTCAAATCCTACACTCAGCACTTATTCCTTGTAAAGATCGCAGATTGAGAACAAATTCTTCTTAAAATTCCTTCCAAAGTAAAGACGTGTAGGAACAACACATTCTTTTAAGGTTTCATTGTGGTCGCGATCTATTTTGTAATTAAATTTATTTTATTGATACTTAAATAAGTGTCATCTCCATGATTCTAACTCATTTGCTATCTATATATATTTCTATATTTCACATTATAATTTATGTTAATATTTAATCTTCTTAACATAATTCTTTAGCGACGAGCCTTGTCTATTGCCAAATGAAAAATCCCTTTTTGAAATAACAACCTGAGGATTCAGCAACTTAATTGGTTTAAGAACACTTTTCAACGATATCGCGATCTCTAAGAGGCATCATTAATTGGGATGGCGACATCTCCTTTCAACTTAGAGCTAAAAGGATATATTTTTGCCACTCACGAGAACATTTGCATGTGCTGGGTTCATCCAATTAATTTAAGCACTCGTAACGCTAATGGTCGTCGTCGTTGTTGTCTTCGTCTTGCTACCTGTTTTCTGGTTTTTCAACGAGGTGACCGCTGCCTGATGAGCCCATTACGTCCGTCGGCCCGGCGCCGATGAACGAACACCAGGAGGCTGTGAGTCCAGGTCCAGGTCGACCTGGACGAACAAGTGCGATCTGGAACGAATACCAAGGTCAAAATTAACATCGTGGAATTCTCTCTCATTCGATCAACCCAAATTCAAATTCGATATTGCAACAATTCCTTACCAAATGATGAAGAATAAAAAATAAATTTGTCTTAATGGGAATGGTATGTAAAGTAAAAAATTTTTAAAAGAAATTATTTTTAATGAGAATTTGGAAGTTCTAGCTACAATGACTTGGATTTTTCATTTCATATACAAAGAGTTGGAATCCTAATTTGACATTCTTTTTTTTTTTTTTAAAGAAGTCATCCAAGATTCAGTTATTAATTATAACTAAAAAATTTTAATTTTAATTAAAGTTAAATAAAAATAAAATAAATTTAAATCTTTTAGCACAGATAACGAACACTTGCCTCTGAATCTTGTTCCAAATGATGTAAATTGTTTTAAAATCAATTAATTTAGACGGTGTTAAATGGCCTCAGATGATAAAAAGAACTTAAATAAATAAATTTAAAAAAAATAATTATTATATTTAGTGTAGGCGGAGTCAAAAAAAAAAAATACTTCAAAATTTTCAGCAGCCAAATTTCTTTTATTACTGCCGTACCATGCTGACGTTTCCCTCCCTTGTCTAAGCCATCTTTAGAGCCAGTTAACGCGGTTTCAGAGACACATATTCGCATAAAATTTGTATTCTCATTTATTATCGCCAAACGGCTCTGAAGATGGCATAGACAAGGAGCCGAAACGTCATTATGCTACGGCATTAATAAAATAAATTGGTTCCGAAAGTCTTGAATTTTTTTGAATCCCCCTATACAATACTTCCAGCCGCAAAGACATATCATATCACTCAAATTATAATTATTGAAAATTCACAGAATTTCCAAGGATCTTGACGTCGTGCTGCGTTTCTAGTGCCATGGGTTAATGTATAGTTCTTGTTTGGTTGCTGGAACATAGGCAACCCAAATGACTGATCTATATGAGCTATTGAATAATTAATAGCCAATTTCATTAATGAGTTGTTCATTGGGTTCTCTATCTTCCAGGAACCAAGCAAGAACTAATTTCTGCCACCCATGGTACACATTACATAATTCACACTTTCATATGTTTGCAAATAACTATATAACAAAACGGTTATTATGTAATTTTATTATTATTAATAATAATAATAATATAATAGAATTTTTATATTTCAATACATCATTAATTTCATAATTATAATCCTCTATTAATAAGTTTAATATTTAAAAGGAATAAAATTCAATAGCCATTGAACAAAAAGTTGGTCAATGTGATAAAAAACGTGTCACACAATGTATCTAATCTTGCAGTCACTCAATGTCAACAACAATTAATAAAGGCGCATTCATTTGTCAAAATTAAGACGAGTCTGACTCTTTGAGGTTGCATTTCCGCATGCTGCCCGGTGATGTCATCAATTGGGCATTTTAATAACGACACGCCTTCTTAACAAATCTGCACTTTAAAATACTACCCACTACTTTAGGAAAATTAATATTACACCGAATATTCATTGATATTCGAGAACATGTTCTAATTTGCAATTTTTTTTTTATGAAATCAAATTCAAACATCAAGTTTTATAAATCGGACGGTTTGTTTGTTTATTTTTATGATTAGTCAAAATTCCTACTATGATTTGAAATCACATGCTTGAAATAATTGCCGGGTCGAGTTTCATTCCCTCTCATTTTTATGAATATATAATTTCTAATGACTACTGCCCAAATCACGAGCTGCTTACTTAATCATGTGATAGAAATTCTTTCCAATTAAAGTATAAATACTCTACATTCTATAACTAATATTTATCAAGAAAAATATATATAGCCTATTATATATCGTTATCAAATGAATTTTTCTTTCATAGTAAAATCTCGTTTAACGCGAGGGATCAAAAACACAAGTAATGAAGTTAGGTATTTCATCTGGAATTTAATTTAAAATTTTTAAATTATTTATTTATTTTTTTCTTAAATGGAGCAGCTTCAAATAAGGTTTTACTGTTTCAAGAAATCTGTGATAATTGCGGCTTCAGAGACCATGTTGTAATTTTTTCCAAAAGCTATATTATTAATATTGTTGACTACCAAGAGGACGTTCAATATACTTGTTATAAAGATCACCTTCCTAGATTCGTGCTGTAGTTTGCTCATTTAAGAAATTAATGTGATTAATAAAAATCGTTTCT
Organism: Euborellia annulipes; assembly: GCA_023213315.1. Taxonomy (NCBI): domain Eukaryota; kingdom Metazoa; phylum Arthropoda; class Insecta; order Dermaptera; family Anisolabididae; genus Euborellia; species Euborellia annulipes. Next base: position 43,660 of record JAKCPI010004035.1, read on the forward strand.
GTATCGATAAACCGCATTTATATTGCCATCCTATAGGCAAAATTTTTTAAGAAAACATTATTTCTAGAAGCAAGGGGATAATCTCAAAAATCACACATCGTTGCTCATGCCTAAAGAGAAGACTCTAAGTATGATGGGTTCACTTACCTTTTTCGGTCTTATTAATTCTTATTTCCTATATAATTTGAACGTTTGCATAAATCCATTCTTTTTTTTTGAAAAGAATCTAAAACACTTTGAAAAGCCGAATAATAATTATGCAAATGTAGATAGCTAGCTATATTTATTTACAGCAAAACATGAAGATATCTCGAGCATAAAAATTATTTTCGTTTGCTAATTATCGCTATTTTAATAATTAGTAAAATCTTTTTACTATTTCTAACCACCGTTAAGCAAAAATATGACTTAGAGTAGGCTAAAGAATATTTATTTATTTGTTAATTAGTTCTTAAATAAATTAACTTGAAAAATTATTTATAAATATGTTATAAGGTTAATATTTGATTTAGTTGGTCTTTAATGATCCTAGAATATTTAAATAGTGGACTTGCAAAAAGACAAAATAACGTAAGACCTAAAAAAAAATTCCCCTCTATCCCCCTTCTAGGAAAAAAATTTTTCGACGCCACTGTAAATAGTAGACTATAATATTTCAAAAAAATAACAAACACAATTTTTACTATTTTTTGAAAAGAATTAGAAAAAGTTTCTCATAAATACTAAAGTTCATGAAGAATGAAGTAAAATCTTCTAAAAAAATTCTGGTGTGACTGGTCGCATAGCACACAACTTTCTCTTACACTTCGGCAAGAGAAAGTTGTGTACTGTGCGTGTCACACCAGATTTTTTGTGTCGATTGTATATATTTAGTATATTTAGTATTTAGTTTAGTATATATTTAGTTACCGACAGTAGGGTACATTTGAATTCAAGTTGTAAAATGTATGGGAAAATATTTATATTTAGTTACCATAGCAACCATAGGAGAAATTCTTCTTTCCTATGAAGTACAAGAGTAAAGTGGTCTTCAGAAGATTTCAATGGCAAAATGGTTAAAAAATAATTGATTTTTGAATTTTAAACAAAATTGTTGTAGGGAATTTTGAGAAAATCGAAAAAAAAAACTGAAAATGTACATCAGTAAAGTTCTAGTAATCTTTGACCGATTTTGAGTAGACCTATATGTTCTGAAACTAGTTTCAATTCATCTAAGCTTTTTCGACAGTGATGGTCCCCTCGCTTGGTCTTTTAAGAACTTACCAAATGACATTCAAAATATTTAAATCATATAGATTATTTCTGTATGTGCACGTTGATTCTTTCTCTTTCTTTTTAAACAGAAGTTTAAAAAAACATCTATAATTATCAACTTCTATATTCATAATATGTTGTTGATTTTTCAAACGACCGAACCTAGTATTTTAATATTAAATCTATTATTAATTAGAAATGATAATTTTTTGTATCCGGAACTTGAGATAGCTAATCAAACTTTCTTAATAACAATATCCTAACGCTCAATTATCAGTAACTTATAAATTTATTAGAGAAAGCTTAAAGTTTATAATAAAACAATAAATTAGTTTCATTGGATTGATATCTGAGTAAATAAAGACTGATTCGTTCCTCTTCCATTCTCCTATCTCTATATTGACATTTCTGCGAATTCTGGCGCTTAACTTGCATCTTATTACATCCGGAGAGATTAGCTTATATCTATGATATATTTTAATTACAATTTAAACTGTTTATTTTGCAAAGCGATACATTTATTCTCTGAATAGAGAAAATAAATACGAGGCTTGTATCAATATATTAATTATTATTGCAATAATATTTTCCAACTGTCTGAAACAATTAAAAATTAGTTCGTTTGTGTCTCAGTATTGGAATAACTTATTTGATAATTATATATCTGGTATATATAAATAATAGACTTTGCTAAAATCGTAATAGGCCTTTTTTATAGAGCGTCGATTTCTCTATAAAAACATGTGGGACTCATCATTTTAAGTTTTTCTGTCCCCGAGTTAAAAATTCTGAAGAACGAAATAAATATTTCCCATGTAATTTGCATAAGAAACTTCGGTTGGAATGCGGACTATCTTTGAGTTAATATTAAGAGCTCAAATTTTCAGGGAATTTTTTTTTTTTATCAATGTGGAATCATTTGAGCCCCTGGGAGTAAAGAAATTCGAAAACACCCCCGCTAAGGACCACCTGATGATGATTCATTATGTAACCGAATCTGTTAAAAAATTTCAATAACAGTCGCCACACCTCATTAAATTTCCGATATTAAATCTTTTTAGTTTTACTGAAGATTGGATTCATGCAAAAATTTGATGTTGAGATTTGAGTTCCTATAAGTCCAAAAAAGTGGGTCCCGCAAAAAGGTCTGTCTGTCTGAATTATATTATTTCTCTAAAAAAACATTTATTCCCTGTTTCGGATCATTCTTTTGTTGCCTTCTTAACTGATATGAAAAAGTCTATATTTTTTTTTTTTAACACTCACACTTTTTTCTCATTCACACTCACATTCATACACACATTCACACAGTCTTTTCGGCAACTTAGGCCATATAAGACTTTGACGATAACCGTTATTTAAGAATTTATCTATTATTGGGGTCCAGGCATTCTTATTTAAACCATTTGGTATCCAAATGGCTTAAATAAAATCATCGGACTGCCTGGGGTCCGAACCCGCGACGTTTGGTATACGAGGTTAGCACTTTAACCTCTACATCAAGCCCCGAGGGCATAAAAAAAGTCTTGTTGCATTTTATTAAAATTTAAATAAGATTATTTAACATTAAAATGAGATGTCTTCTTTCTAAAATCAATTAAAATCCTAATTAAGTAGAGAAATAATAATCACAATAAATAATTAATGCCCGAACATGAATATCCAATTATATATCTTTATTGATGTTATTTTTATTAACAAAATCTTTTTCCGATTGGAGGCTACAAGCCGATCCTTCTTTTGTGTATACACTTTAGTGGGCGAATAGTGAATTCATGTATAAACGAACAAGATGGTGCTAATCTTGACTAGTTGGTTGTTAATATTCATTTCCTTTAATGTGAAATTCGTTATTCACTCCTTAAACGTCTTTTTAAAGATAATTAATATGTTATTAAATATTTTAGAAATGTTGTTAGGGGTATTTGGAGAAGATCGCGGTATGGGGGGGAGGGGGGGAGTTTCGAGTTATTAAAATAATCTTTCATATTAAAAATATGTTACTTAAAAAGCGTTTATTTTTTTCTTATTGCACTAATTACACAGGGGTAGATTAAGGGTTTGACTCAGCTTACATTGAAGGAGCCACCAGGCTATTCTTACTTTTTAATTATTAAAAAATACATTTTCACGAACATATTTTTATCCTCAAGTAAAAATACATCCTTCATTTAAAGAATGAATTTGAAAAATTTCTAAAAATATTATGATCAATAATAAATATTTTTAAATAATTAAACCAATTATTCTCTTAAAAATTTATTCGCATTTTTTTAATAAGATAATTTACAAACTTTTTTTTTTAGTTCGAAGGTGTATAATAATAATAATATAATGATTCGAGGTTTTATTTCAGAGAAGGCAATTATAAATTGGCGCTTCTCTTCTCACTCATCATTTTGCCATTTCTGCGTGTGTAACTCAAAAAATCGAGACATTTTCATTTTAAATTCTTCACCTCAATTCTCCCTGAAGGGATTTAATAAGCACATAGCATCTTGATGATTGGTCGGTAATTAATAGTTCATGTCGAGCGAGCACTCAGTCAGTTAAGATTTAAGATCGCATTTGCTAAAATAGGATGCAAATTATGGCTTTGGTTTTAATTTTATTTAATAGCCCATAGTTGGCCGAATACGCCCTTCTAAATATTATAATTGTCTTAAAAAAAAAAGACTAACACAATACTCAGTTATTATTTTGCCAATGTTATGTTTTTATTTTTGTAAATAGTAGATGAATAATTTGAATCTTACAATTTGTTAGTCTGGATTGGGGGATATTGTCAGTAAAAATAAATTGGAAAAGAATTAGTTTGCAGCCGGAACTGGTTGCATGCCACCCAAGGAGCATTTTTTTTTTATTTATTTATTTTATTTTTATTTATTTATTATTATTTGTATTGTTATAACTTATAAAATTTCCAGATCAAATAAATAATTAGGTAGAAAAGAATAGGGTGCTAGATGGAGTAGTTTCGACCAACTTTTAAGGCCACAACTCAGAATCTCAACTTTTTTATGGTTTGGAAGAGAGCAAGTACGAGTGCAGCAAATAAAGAGGGAATTTGGATGTCAAATGCCGAAAAGGAGACGTTTCGGACAAAATTTTTATTCGTCCATCCTCAGTCCTTGTTGACTTATAAACTAATTAGGCACAAAGTTGTGTCATTGTTGTTGCGGCTCAAATGTGTATATTTGTAAAAATAAACATGTGCACAAATTCCAAACAACAATGACAACTTTGTGCCTAATTAGAATATAAGCCTACAAGGACTAGGATGGACGAATGAAATTTTGTCCGAAACGTCTCCTTTTTGGCATTTGGCATACAAAGGCTCTCTTTATTTGCTGCACCAATCCATAACACCATCAGCAATTTCTCTTCAACTTAACTTTTTTATATAGAATTTCTCGAATTCTTGATTGGAATTTTTAAGATTTTTATCAGTATCTGAGGCTATTTAGATTCGACTTTTATTTATTAACATTAATCAGTAGCTGAGATTTTTTAGATGTATATAAATTAAATATAATGTAGATGTTATAATATAGGGCCTAATCCTACTTATTAAAATTAATACTGTATATACCGAGGTCCATAAAAACTAGGACACTTAGAAAAATTTTATTTCAAAATGAACATGGAGTTTGGTCAATATTGATAATCTAAAAGCCTCAAGAAGTGGTTTCGGTCCCCAGGTAGATCGATAAATTTATCTAAATCATACCAAATATGTCTCGACCCCAATATATATCGTAATTTAATAAAAAGTATCGTTTAAATGGCCTAAGATTCTGAAAAAACTTAAAATGGAGCAAAACCTCGCTTAATCCGGGTTCTTCACTTTAGACAGATTTATATTTAAAACTTTGAATGACAAGTAATTGATCTTTCTTTTTAACTGACACAGATTTAGCCATCTTTCCTTATATTTTCTACATTTTTCTTAACATTCACTACTAATGCTTTTTATAAATTTATCTTTTGAAATTTTCAAACAGAACCCTAATCTATTTTTACTTTCTTTTACCTATGTATACCTATGTAATATATATAGAGAGAAAGTATTGGATTCATGTCAAAAATTCGATGTCGAGATTTTGATGGATCTTCACGTTTTGAGGTCCCCTGAATCCAAAAAAAGTGGTTTTCGCGACATGGTCTCTCTCTCTCTCCCTCTCTCTCTGTGTGTGTGTGTGTGTGTGTGTGTGTTCAATTTTAAGCATGAAGGAATTAAGCTAGCAAGTTGAAATTTTATATTTAAGTTAAACACCCCCGGGACCGACAAAATAAGCTTTTAATCAAAATCAGCCAAAGAGTACTAGTACTTTACTGATGTAGTACTTTTTCAGTTTTTTTCGATTTTAACAAAATTCGCTCTAACGATTTTGATTAAAATTCAAAAATCAATTATTTTTTAGATGCTCTTTCAAATGTATATTCTCGTTTTGCCCTCAAAATAGTTTGAAGCACACTTTACTCTTGTGCTTCATAGGAAAGATAGGAGAAATGGTTGCCATGATAACAAAATATAAATATTTTCCCATACTTATAAATTTTACATCTGAATTCAAATATTCCCTACTGCCGGGAACTAAATAAATGTCGACACAAAAAATCTGGTGGGACAAGCACAGAACACAACTTTCGATTACCGAAGGTAAGAGAAAGTTGTGTGCTGTGCGCCAGTCACACCAGATTTTTTTTTTTAGACACTTTATCAAAACTTCTATATATAATAATTGCGGAGTGTCCGTCTGTCTGTCTGTCTGTCTGTCTGTCTGTCCGTCTGTCACGCTCTGTTTGACCAACTTCCCGTTGGAATTTTGAAACGAAATTTTGCAGTCTTATAGAGGACGTTATGGAGAGTCCCGGAAAAATACTCGGGTCCCGAAATTCCTATAACTTTTCGAGTTATTAATTCCTAAAGTTACGATTTCTCCCATAGGAAATGTACAGAGAAATATTTTTGTATTCTTTTCATTTGTGTATTCCATGAATGTAAACAAATCCTCAAGCAGGCACTGGACTGGAATACGTAGTAATAATAATTTTCTTTTTATAATTAAGAAAAGGCGAGGGTCCGCCGCAGGCGGGTCCGAGCCAGATGGTGGGGGGTCCAGGGGGCGTAGCCCCCGTCTAGACGCCAGCCCGTTTCTCATATTTAAGGCGAGGGTCCGCCGCAGGCGGCCCGAGCCAGCTGGTGGGGGGTCCAGGGGGCGTAGCCCCCCGTCTAGACGCCAGCCCGTTTCTCATATTTAAGAAAGGCGAGGGTCCGCCGCAGGCGGGCCCGAGCCAGCGTCTGGGGGGTCCAGGGGGCGTAGCCCCCGCCTAGATGCGAAGCCCGCCGAAGGCGGGCGGCGCGGCTAGTTATTTAATAAAACTCCTAGGATTCAAATTTTTTATATACTAAATAAATCCTGGACATATTAAAATCCTAAAAACTCTGACACCATAAAAGGAAATTTCTCTTTTAACCCCGTGATTTTCTTGTTTACATAGTCGAGATTTTGTCTACTGATTTGCAAAGTTTCTTAACACTTATGACCTGAAATAGATTTATTACTCTCTCTAGTAAGTACTAAATAAAAATGCTTTATACCACTTGGTACCATTCCAAATAAATACATCACTTATCTATTTCTTACGGTATATAATAGCTAAGAGGCGAATATTCCCTTCTTTGTTATCTCAAATGAGTCACTCTGTTTGAGTTAAATACATGCATAAGATATAATTCATTTTATTTTTAATGATTAAAGATTAAGGGAATAGGAAGTAAGTAGTTTGTGGCCTCTTTATTTTATTAATAAATTCCAAGAGTCAACAATTTTTCAACATTAGGCCTATATACTTCCTACTTTATTTTGATCCTCTTTTCTGATCTAATTTTTGGACTAATCTTTACCAATTTATTTTTTAAATGGAAAAACTCTCCGACTATTCCGAATAATATTGTCGAAATAATTATAGTCAATTAATTGTATGCATCCAGCACAACACACGAGCATCTCTGGTAGCTTTATTAAAAATCTTTTATTCCATACTTATAAGCTTGAGTTATATATTGTTGGAAACAGGAAAAAAATCTTGTTCGAATTTTGATAATTAACTCTGCTTCGTAAATATTCTCTTATTCATTATCTTTTTTTATATTCAAAATAAATCATTTCATTAACAAAACATACATATATAAAAGAAAGACATCGTATAATTAAAACATAATAAAAGAATAATACAAATGTTCTTAGAAGTAATTTTCATCTTGTTTGTCAAATCAACGTATCATAAAATTTGTCTTTGTGAGTTATAATTAAAATTTATAGGATAGTAGTAATTAAGATCACTCAAGTTTAATCCTTGTTTGTACAAATGCAAAAAACTCTATATAATATTGTTTGTTAAAAACAAATAGGCTAATAGAAGTTAAATTATTGGTTTTCAAATAAATTGGTTCTAGTCAACGTTTGTAAAGGGAAAAATTTTAGAATGAAAAAACCAACAACATAAACTACGTAGTCGTATATATTTTTTATCCAAAGTGAAATAATAAAGCATTCTGATCATAACAATTTCGGTATTTAGAAATTTTACAAATGGACAGCAATGAAACGCGTAACCTTAGATACATGTCGAGATTTGTTGAATGGATTTTTAAAAAATCAAATTTCTATCTCTGTTAGATAAATATCAGAATTTAATCAATTTTCGACAAAATTTGACCCAAATTGTTTCCCAACTATTGACTATAGTGAAATAATTCCACAACTCAGGCAAAATCTAAGTCTTTAAAATAATTTATAATACATAAAAGTTGATTGACATAATTTTCTAAGGTCATAGCACAGTGGTAGAGTTCCACCTTTTGTGCTAGGGGTCTAAATAATATCTCTTTGGAGATTTAGGATAGAATAAAGACATGTCTCTTGAATTCGGATTCTAAAGAGAGATAGATTAAATTGTATCATCTGTCAAAGTTTCTCTGCAACTATTCATAATTATTTTTCATTTCATTACTAAAATATATAAGATTTATATAAGATGTTCGAGTTATCATAAGAAATTGTACAGTGCAGAATTTAACGCACCATTAGGATAAAAAATCTGGTGTGACTGGTCGCACACCACACAACTTTCTGTGGTTGTCACACCAGATTTTTTTTGTGTCGACATATATTTAGTTTCCGCCAATATATTAAAATGTATAGACATTGGAAAATATTTATATTTTGTTACCATGACAACCATTTCTCCTATCTTTTCTATGAAATACAAGAGTAAAGTGTTCTTCAAAAGATTTCAATGGCAAAATGAAAATATACATTTTAAAGAGCATCTAAAAAATAATTGATTTTTGAATTTTAATCGTTGGAGCGAATTTTGAGAAAATAAAAAAAAAAAAAAAAACTGAAAAAGTACATCAATAAACTACTAGTGCTTTTTGGCCGGATTTGATTGGAAGCTTATTTTCACGCCTCTGGGGGGTGCCTAACTTAAATATAAAATTTCAACTTCCTTCAATTTCAATTCCTTCATGCTTAAAATTGAACACAGACAGACCATGTCGCAAAAACCACTTTTTTGGATTCAGAGGACCTCAAAACATATCCATCAAAATCTCGATATTGAATTTTTGACATGAATCTAAAACTTTCTCTCTCTATATATTAACATTTATATAGAGGTAAGAGAAAGTAAAAATTGTAATTAATTACCGTTTATATTATTAAAGCAATTCAAAAATCAAACTTTAATGACATTTTTCATGTTAAACTTTTAACTACAGTGTATGTATATAAAATTTATTAATATAATAATAATAATAATAATAGCTATTGTGCAAAGCGATAATATTGTAGAAAGTGCATTCATTACCGTGAGTGTGGCATTAGCAAAGACCTTGAGGAAGGTGCAGGCAGACAGGCTCTGGACCATTTCCTTGGCCCGAAGGTCTCTCGCCTCCGGGTGTCATTTGAGAACATCCTCTACCCTCTTGTTTGTTTATATATGTTTTGTAATGTCATTGAACTCAGATGCCTTGTCGGTTTCTTCCTTAGGTTGCTATCCGTCAAGGGACTCTACTTTGAAGCAATTTATGTCCTACTGTCGTAGCAACTCCTCACCCGAATCCTTCTCTCGGATTTAAGATTCCCCATCACCCAGCCAATACATTCCTTATTGTTCTTTGGATGTAGTCCATTAAAAATCGTTTTTTTTTTTTTTAAAACATTCACACTTTTTTTCTCATTCACACTCACATTACACAAACATTCACACAGTCTTTTCGGCAACTTAGGCCATTTAAGACTTTGACGATAACCGTTGTAATATATATTATCTATTGGGGTTCAGGATTTCTATTTAAGCATCTGGTATCAAATGGTTAAAAAAATCATCGACGTGGGTCAACCGGACGTTTGGCATAGGAGGGAGGCACGCTACCTAATATGCACACCCGGGGGCGTTTTTTTTTTTTTAAACATACATACCCTTCTTTGTTATAAATACTTTTAAACTATCTATTTTCACTCAGCTTAAGTGGATACTATTTTCATTCAAACTCGCCATATTAAAAATTTAGATTTAATACTAAATAAGGAGCAAAATATGATGACACGGCTCTCTGATACAGGCAAAATCGATGTGTCTTGAATCTTTACGGGCAAATGCAACAAATGGATACGAGCCTTAAGAGGCTCTACAGCTTGTTTTTAGGTCTAATTAAAAAAAGGTCTTCATTTAATAAACTTTTTACCCTAGATACTTTTCTTGTTTGTTTTCTTTTCTCTTTACCTCCTGTCTTTTGTCTTTTTAATTAAACTTCACTTGGATTCTGGAGATCGTTGTCCTCCCACCCTCACCCAAGTGTTCAGCACTGAATTTACAATAGATAGAGTAGCATATGATGTAATTAAAAAAATGCCACCGACAACCCTTCATTTAATTCGATCGAATTCGACTAACTTAAAAAACCTGATAAAAAAAAAATTGAAACTAATTCTCTTTAAATGGTGTTGCTGAAGTTTGTTTATTTAAGAATGAAAACGTTAAATATTCAGAAATTTTTTATTAAATATAAGGTTTTGCTCCTTCTCAGCCACCCGGCCCACACCCAGCCTGAGTCATTTAAGGCAATTTGTCCACTTCAAATCAGGCCCTTTGTGTACCCTTAGAGGAAACTTCGGCAATGTTGAATTATTTAAGACAAACTGGATTCGAACTTGAGTTGTGTTGAAACTTCAATCCACAGCTTAGCCTCTTTCTTTCTCATTTCGGAGACCTAATGGCCCTCCTTCTTCAGTGGATTCAAGGGCGGGTGCAGAGGTGTTTCTCGGGACGGGGGTGGGAGAGGGGGAATCTGGTGTGACTGGTCGCACAGCACACAATTTTTTCTTATTTTCGGTAATTTAAAAGGGCATTCTGTACTTGTTTGCCAGAATTTAAATACAAATCAAATTTTTAAGTATTAATTTTTAAAATTTTATATTAAAAATAAATTTTTTTTCGGAAAAAGTATTTTTTACAAATCTCGGAGGGGGGGGATTAATTATCCCCGTTACCCCCCCCCCTGTATCCGCCCTTGAGTGAATTCCACCTCTTTCACCATGTATGCCCCTTTCAATTAAAACGTTTGAAAACGATCATGTTGCTCATTCGACAATTATTAATTATTTGACCAAATATCCAAATTATTTTATAAGGAGCATACGTGGTGAAAAAGGTGAAATTCACTGAAGAAGGGGGGCCAATAGGTTTCCAAAAAATTTGGAAATATCAGCTTATATTAAAAAAAAAATGCTGGAAATTTAGCGTTTTCTTTCTTAAATTGAAACATATTTTTGCATAAAAAACGAAACTTGACACTTTTACTAGAAAAAGTAGTAAAACTGGATTTACTTGAGGGTGACTCAACGCATAAACTCATTTTCTATCTTTTTTAAATAAAATTAATATTAATATTTATTTAAGAAAAATTATAGAATAATTATTATAATTATTCGACTTTACAGCTTTAAAAATAACTTAATCCTGAAAGGGAGCGTAATGAATTTATTATTTCAAATTAAATCATTTTTGAAATAAATTTAATTTTTATGAAATTTTTGGCTTAAGGAAATAACGGGGCTTATTTAATTGATAATTTGTAAATTTAAATGCAAATTTCCCCATCGAGTTTTTTTAAGACCATATACAGGTGTAAAATTAAATTAATTAGTGCAATTATTCATTTAATATTGACACCTTCCAAGTGCAAGAACATAAAATCTACAGGAAACAATAAAAAAAAAAAACTTTCTTTGCGTCAAATGATTAAATTAAAAGACAATAAAATTCAAAATAAATTATTAGGGGGATATCGTAAAAATTGAATTTTAAAACAAATTTAAATTTCCATTCTTTATTGAGGCTCAAATAAAAGACTATTTTTTGAACAAGTAGGCCCTAAATTTAATTTCAGGTGATTTTTGCCTAATATTTTGAAGATTATTTTTCGACTCTCCTTTATTAGAAGGCTCACCCGTAAAATTTACATATATGTTTGTTCAAAGAGGGGAAGTTTAACATTTACTTTTATAGTCAATACAAAAATGCAATAGATTTAATACATGTTCTTGAGATTGCAGAACTTTATATTTCATTCTTGTATAAAATAAAATTTTCTTCTTTTCTTCTTCTATGTCACACTTGCAACTTATAACTTATATGGCATTGTAGTTTTAACCCTCTGATAAAGAAGATAGCTGTAAATAGCCTCCGAAATGTCGGTCAATAGTCTCCTAAAAATAAATTTATTTGTCTGGGTCATATTGGTTAGAAGGTCTGGAAAAATAATTAATTAAAATTATTTTCCTAATCTCATTTTATTTGCAAATATTTGAAGATTAGGGCTTAATGTAGGAATTTTTAAGAGTTTCTACAATCCGAAATTCATTAAATTTTTTTTTTCCTTTTTTCTTGTTCTTATTTCCATTTGGCCCTATTTCTTTTTATCACGAGCGGAAGAGTGGGCGTGGCTTTCTTCCTTCTGAATGTGCCACTGTCTTAATCTAAAATATCAAAAGTAGTCTTTTTTTAAATTATTAAATAATTTTTTCATAATTAATAACTAATGATGTCAGTTTGACAGAAACATGTAGAATAACTGGAAATAATTTTTATAAATTGACTATTAATACAGGCATATGTTTTCTAATCAAATTAACTATTCCTTTAAATAAATCAAATTTTATATATTTTAAATTAAATAAAAAAAAAATCAGCCTAAGGCCGAATGGCAAGCAAGACGGATATTTTTCCATTTTAAACAGGTTTCTCAATTTACTTTATAAAAATCCTCTCTTATTTGAAATTAAAAATGATTTTAAAAATTTTCTTACGATTTCTTTTTTAATTAGATAAATTCCCCATTAGAATCATAAAGATTGTCTTCACGTGGTTACATCCAATTAACATATCACTTGGAGACGAGGCAAAGCCTCTCACCCATTTTCATAAATATAATGTGGATAAAAACGTCACTTTTAATTAGGAAGTAATCATGGGCATATTTCTATAGACACGCACTTCGATTTCAAATGGGCCTTTAAACAACAAACAACATTATTTTTCGATTATATAGTATATAAGGTCTTTTGAAATTAATATACACACATGAAAATTAAAACAAATAGCTCCTCAAAAAAATGGCCCAAGGGCCAATCAGTATTTTGATTTATGCCCTTACCCACCCTATAGGGCGTCAATATTGTTGGAATATTTAAGAAGATTTTAATTGAAAAATAATGACCTGTTAGATTTTTCAACGCACTTGGAATGTTTATTACGGATCTTCTCAATTGGTGTCTCGGATTTTTTTCCCTTTTAAACATGCATACAAATCAGATTTTTTTTCTTTTTATTGCTTGATGGTAGGAGGGGCAAGAGTTCAAAAAGGGGTGCGAAGAGATAAAACTCTATATGGATAGGGTGTCTTCCCAAAAGACAGCCCTAAATCAATGATAAAATTTTTTCAAGATGTCCTTCTATCTCCACTCCGCTCATGTTCCCGGGAATTTTCTCAATCCCATTTTAGATTAGGTTATTGAAATTTTTGAAATTTTTGTTAGTTTTCGACGATATATTAGAATTTCAGATGTTTCTGGTTGCCTAACTAATTTATAAGTATGGGAAAGCCCCGGGCTTGGTCTAGTGGCTAGCATGCTGGCCTTCTATACCAAGAGTCGCGGTTTCGGATCCCAGGCAGTCTGATAATTTTATTTAAGCCCTTTGAATACTAAATGGCTTAAATAAGAATGCCTGGACCCCAATTATATATACTGTATATTATAAATACGATTATAGTTTAAAGTCTTATATGGCCTAAGTTGCCGATAAGATTGTGTGTATTTCTGAGTGCGAGTGTGAAAAAAGTGTGAGTGTTTAAAAAAAAATATGGGAAAATATTTATTGCAATATATATATTGTTACCATGGCAACCATTTAGCCTATTTTCCTATGAAGTACTAGAGTAAAGTGTTCTTCAGAAGATTTCAAGGGCAAAATGAGAATATACATTTTAAAGAGCATCTAATAAATATTTGATTTTTGAATTTTAATCAAAATCATTGGAGCAAATTTAGAGAAAATCGAAAAAACTGAAAAAATACATCAGTAAAATATTTGTACTTTTTGGCCGATTTTGATTAAGAGCTTATTTTCAAGCCTCAGGAAGGTGCCTAACTAAAATATAAAATTTCAACCTCCTAGCTCAATTCCTTCATGCTTAAAATTGAACACAGACCCACACACAGATAGACAGACTGACCATGTCGCAAAAACTACCTTTTTGGATTCAGAGTACCTCAAAACGTGTATATCCATCAAAATCTCGTCCAAAAATTTTTGACATGATTCCAATATACAGTATAAAGGTAAGAGAAAGTAAAAGCGTAGGCAATGCCTAAATGGCCTTAAGTGCCGAAAAAGACGTTGAAAATAATAAATATTTTCATATAATAGAGTTTGGTTTTTTAAAACGAGATAACTCAACTGAACCAATTTTTACTTTCTCTTACCCTATATATGAAATATATATAGAGAGAAAGCATTGTTTAATAATTCACTTGCCTCTAATATCTTTTAGAGAGTATCACCCATGCTCAGTAGTTTATTTTTAGAAAGATCAAACTACTCCCGCTCGAACAATCAATTTATAAATAAGTAGTGTTGCCTGCCTCCCCACAACTAAAATCGAATACACCGTGTGTATTTATTTATTATTAGTTAAGAAGGGTTCTTATTTAAATTTAATTTACCGTATATGTAAATCTATAACATTCTAAAAATATTCCATAAGCCTCAGGGTAAGAGATCTTTGATTTAAAATTATTGATGCTTATAAATAGTTATTTATTTCAATGGGAACGATCAAAAAAAAATTATCGGGGTGGGAATTTGTGCGTTTGACTAACACCGATCTCTATTGGGCTATCAGATTGAACTCCCTGTTTTCCCTGAGTCCTGTTTTTGGAGAATGGATGCTCCTTGATAATCATCAGCCAACTGAAAAAGCCTGAGAACATCCATCAGAGAGGCCTTAAACCAAGTCGGCTTCTCTTTTCCAAAAGGGAAGTTTTCTTCTTTCCTGAAATTCGATCTCCCCACTAAGTGGGCTTCCTTTTGTATGTTAAATTCTAACCTGACTCGTTTTGTACTTAATATTTTGTACATAACAGTTTATCTGATTTATTTTAATCTAATTTTACATTATTGACTCTTGCTCTTTTTTCTGAATTTATTGTTATTCTTTCGGAGGATTTTTATAACATGTGGTGTAAAAACGAACCGCTGTGGTTTGGCATTTTGACATTTTGACATAAATTTGAATATGCCGATAACAGTCATTCATATTTTACAGGCAAAATATTTAAAAAAATCGAAAAAATGCAAATTAGTCTTTAGAATATTAGCGAATTTTAATAACTTTTAACCTTATCAATTTAAATAAATAGACGGGGTCTAAATGACCATAGATGCCAAAAAAGACCTTAAATAAAAAAAAAAATATATTTTCTCTTTTCCGTAAAGGTGAGTTTCAAAATTAAAGCGAGAATTTTTCTATATGGGATTATTTCCTTGAAGAAAATTTTCTCGGTTTGAAATTTTCCTTTAAAAATTTTTCATATTTTTAAAAAATAATCACATTTTTAAAAAGCATAGATAAAATTTAACTTTGTCACTCACTGTATTGCCGGCAGGGGGGAAACTTGAGCCTAGAATTTAGACAACCAAATCTCCATTTATAAAATAAATAAACTTTCTCTTAATTTGAATAGAAATAATAAGTGGTCCTATATCTTTTGGATTCGTTTAGGGACTTTTTTTTATATCAGAATTAATAACTTTTCTTTTTTTGGCAGAAATAAGACAACCGAAAGCAAATAAAGTAAAAATATTCTTTTTTTTTTGTTCTATTTAATTTAAATGTCGACATTTCGGCCGATTCTTCCGGCCTTCATGACTCTTGAACCAAAAGTATTGTAAACCAACGAATGTTCCCACCTACGATATGCAAGGAGTTGCCAAGAGCTCGAGGCCAACAAAATACATGTCCTGTTGAAGGACGGAAGAATCGGCCGAAACATCGTCATTTGTATTCAATAAAGCGGAAAAAGAAGAACACTTTTACTTTATTTGCTTTCGGCTGACTTATTTCTCATTATTAATTATACATTCAGCTATTAATTGCAATAATAACTTTTGTTAAGTATTTTGGTTGCCTAAACTCAAAGGCAAAGTCTCACTCTCGGCACCGACTAATTTTTAGAATTAAACCAAGAAATAAATATATTTCTTAAAAACTGGGCTCAATAGGGATGGTGTTGCCTTTTAGTTTCCTGGCTCCAAAACGAGTCTCAGGCTCTTAAATAAAATGATTTGAATAAAAAAATTATGATAAAGTTTTTTTTATAAACATCTGAACATTTCTATTCACTGGATGAGGTCTCTCATCAAACAAAAAAAAAAAAAATAATAATAATTCTTCCTTGATTTCTAATAATAAGCTCGCTTGCTCGTTCGCTCTATATAACTAGCGAGTCTATTTAATTGAAACAAACATTTCCTGTCGAGAGGAAGTCCTGCTGAGCCCATCAAGCCTAGAGGGTGAGTGAGGGGTGGGGGGTGCATGCTTTAGTCGGTGGGCCACGTCAGACCTTATTTGATTTATGTCTAATTGGAAATTGAGAGAAGAGCATCCTGAACTCCAGTCAAGTCGTTCGTTCACCCTGAAACATTCACGCTCAATCTTTCAATATTTAGTGTTTGTTTTCAAACTTTTATTTTCCACTCTTTGCTAAAATTAACTTGACTAGATCCGAATATATTATGATGAAAATAAAAAGTTAATCTTTTCTTAAACATTTCTAGTTAGTTGTATATAAGAAAAACTTCCTCTTCAAATGTCAAAGGAATATGATTATCTTATTTACAGTTTTGTTTTAATTAAAACAAGTCCATCTCACTTAGCCGAGAGATTAACTTTGCAAATCTAATTCTAGCAAATAATAGCCTAATATGTCCATTATTTAAATCAGTAGCTATTACTTTCTCTTACCTATATCTGTGTTAATATACATATATATATAGAGAGAAAGTATTGGATTCATGTCAAAAATTCGATGTCGAGATTTGATGGATCTTCACGTTTTGAGGTCCCCTGAATCCAAAAAGTGGTTTTCGCGACATTGTCTGTCTGTCTCTCTGTATGTGTATCTGTCTGTCTGTATGTATGTATGTGTGTCTGTCTGTCTTGATTCAATTTAAAGCATGAAGGAATTGAGCTAGGAGGTTGAAATTTTATATTTAAGTTAGGCAACCACCTGAGGCGAGAAAATAAGCTTTTTATCAAAATCAGCCAAAAAGTACTACTACTTTACTGATGTACTTTTTCAGTTTTTTTTTTTTTTTTTTTTTTTTTTTGATTTTCTCAAATGATTTTATTTAAAATTCAAAAATCAATTATTTTTTAGATGCTCTTTAAAATGTATATTCTCATTTTGCTATTGAAATCTTCTGAAGACCACTTTACTCTTGTACTTCATAGGAAAGATAGCAGAAATAGTTGGCTTGGCAACAAAATATAAATATTTTTCTGTTTATAAATTTTACATCTTGAATGAAAATGTATACATTTTCATTCAAGAGATGCAAATGTACCCTACTATCGGAAACTAAATATATCTCAACACAAAAAATCTAGTGTGGCAGCACGGTACACAACTTTCTCTTACCAAAGGTGTGTGCTATGTGACTAATCACAACACATTTTTAATCCAGCATTTTTATTTATAAAATTATATTTATTTTTGTAGGTTGCGTAGGTTGTTAATTAAAATTTTAGAAATACGAAATAGACAAAAATTTTGGAACTTTAAAAGAAGCAACAAAGAATATTAAATTAAAAATATTATGTAAATTATTAGCACTAAAATTATTTTATTAACATCTAAAATTGGTAAGTCGAGAATTAAAACGAGGACGAATAGTGAAGTAGACAAATTTATTGTATTTACGACGGGTTGCTAGAGGATTTGAGGGTCGTCTTTGTCATGTTGCTTGTCTGCTCGTCGAATCCCCAGAACGCACAGTCTCGGGTGTATCAGCCTTGCATTCACACTTCAATGAAAATTATGACCACATCATCAATAAATCTTAAAGAAACTTAAACTCCACTTGGATATTTCCTCCCCTAATCCTTCCGCCTCTTTTGGCCTCAGCTAAAAATCTCTTTAGTCTGGCAGATCTTTTTGAAATTTACGTGCGTTTGTTTCGAATTTAGAAGATTTACAATAATCTAAAGCAATCACTTGACACCACATTGTATTTAAGTTACGAGCCTTTTTTTTTCTTTCACGCTGAATATATTAAGAAGAAATATTTTCTAATTTATAACTAGACTTTCAATTGGTGTTTAAATAAATAAGTAAAAAAAAAAAACAAGCACAAATATTCATTTGAATATATAATGTTTTATTATTCATAGTCACTCTGCTTTACTTGCTACAATAAGATGTATCATCTATTACAAAAGTATTGAGACTAAAGCCCAGTAGTTAGGCAGCCCAAATGGCAGCTTGTCTGTGTGAGAATTACCTTTTTCAAAGCAGACAATAGGCCGAACTACCCTTTTTAACAAAATAGTAACCATAAAAATCTGGTGTGACTGGCGCACAGCACACAACTTTCTCTTACCTTCGGTAATCGAAAGTTGTGTTCTGTGCTTATCACACCAGATTTTTTGTGTCGAAATATATTTAGTTTCCGAAAGTAGGGTACATTCGATTTTCAAGATGTAAAATTTTTTTTTTTTTTTTTAAACATTCACACTTTTTTCTCACTCACACTCACACACACATTCACACTGTCTTTTCGGCAGCTCAGGCCATATAAGACATTTACGATAACCGTTATTTATAAATTTATACATAGTAGGGTCCAGGCATTTTATTTAAGCCATCTGGTATCCAGATGGCTTAAATAAAATCATCAGACTGCCTGGGGTCCGAACCCCGCGACGTTTGGTATATGAGGTTAGCACTCTAACCTCTACACCACGCCCCGTGGGCATGTAAAATTTATAAGTATGGCAAAATATTTATATTTTGTTACCATGGCAACCATTTCTCCTATCTTTTCTATGGAGAACAAGAGTAAAGTGGTCTTCAGAAGATTTCAATCCCAAAATGAGAATATACATTTTAAAGAGAATCTAAAAAATAATTGATTTTTGAATTTAAAAAAAAATCGTTGGAGCAAATTATTGGATTCATGTCAAAAATTCGATGTTGAGATTTTGATGGATCTTCACGTTTTGAGGTCCCCTGAATCCAAAAAAGTGGTTTTCGCGACATGGTCTGTCTGTGTGTGTCTAACTAGACTTTAGTCTTTAGTCTCAATACCTTTGCAATAGATGGTATATTCTAGGGTGAGTCGTTTTGCCACTTTTTTTCGGAGCGAAATCTATTACCCGGCAAAAGTGCCCCACTCAAATGGACATTACAGATATAAAATTTTTTCAAATCAGACAATATCTTATGTGACAATTTTTATCTCAAATATTCGAAATTTCGACTGAAAATCCCAAAATTGTCATTAAGTTTAGTTGAGTTATAAAGCGCCCATATTTTTGACAGAGAGGGAAATTTAAAACTTTAAAAAATTTTTCGATTGCTCGCCGACGGCGAGCAAGGGGATCCATGGGCGGCGCCCCCCGGCAAATAGTACCACTTGTGTCTAAATATATGACACAAAATCTTGTGGGCAAGCACAGAAGACAACTTTCAATTACCGAAGGTAATAGACATATTCCTTCTACTTAGCTGCATGTGACTCACAATTGTCAGACCTCTGGTATCATCTTTTTCGCAATTTTGAATATGTGTCTATTTAAATTATTACGCATTTTTTATGAAACTTAATTTTATTTCTTTATTTTTAATTTTGTTTTTATAAATTACATTATAAATGTTGATCTAGATAATTAGAATGCCGAAACAATTCGAAAGATTTCAATCAATAAATATTTTTTAGGTGTTATTCTGGGGAAGTTACTTGATGAGCGCAATTAATGTGCGCTGATTTTTAAAATAATTCTTCCTTCAAGTGATTGATTTGCCCAATTAGTTAAAAGTCATCATGGCAATCACAATGTAGCCATCATTAGACCTAAAAACATAAATTTACATTAACATAAGAACTTTCCAGCCAAATCAACTTGCATCATCAAAAAATATGTGCATATCAAAAATCTTTTTTAATCAAGGGATATTTAGTTTTATGTAGTTTTTACTTTCTCTTACCCTATATGAGTTGTTTAGTTTCAAAACCCGTTAAATCCGTCAACCGTTTTTTTTTTTTTTTTTTTTTTTTTTCAGAAAACAGCAAAAAAATTTTTTTTTTCCCTTAGAGGTATATGCTTATATGTTACTTTTTTTTTAAAATAAATTATTTATACCAATCGATTCCTTACTAAAATTACTGTAAGATAACGCTAAAAAAATTGGATTTAACCGGTTTTGAAACTAGACGACTCACATATTGAGTGAGAAAGTATTGTTTTCTGGTCAGTACCTCTCTCTCCTTACTATCTTATTAAGTTAAAGAAAAAAAACTCCATAAAATTAAATACTTAACGATTGATTACAAAAAATGTTGGACCTACACCAAGCAAATTTAAACCTATGTATTTCGAAGTTGTTTTCTATGTTATTAATTTATTTGATTTATAATTGAATTATGTGTAGTTTTTATATACAACTGACTAAACATTGACCATAGTTCCTGAGGAAGGCCTCACCCTTGAGGCCTCAGGCTGAGGCCAAAATATTTATTTTAATTTATAATCAGAGGCCCCGTGTATCATTTTTAAAAATAAATGAAATAAAAGAAGACATATTGACCCCCGTGCCCCCTCCTATAGGACGCCAGGGGGGGACAATATGCCCTTGCCCCTCCCCCTAATTCCGGCTCCTATGTTTAGGCCTATAATAAGTTATTTGAAAAGAAACTTGCAATAAAATTAGGCGTTTTTATTTTTAGCATTATTATTAGCTCGCCCCCTACAAAACTCAGGCTGCTCCAGTCCTGTTCTAGTTAAAAGTTCTAAACAAATTAATTGAAAAACTATTTAGTATGAAACAACTTACTTTTAGTCGATTGTTGCACTTGAAGAAGTTTCTTTTCCGAAGTTTTCTAGTCAAATCTCGGATGTTGGAGTTTGTTTGCATCGATATCTTCGATTCATGAGTTTCTTTTTTCCGAAGATTTCTGTTCATATCTCAGATTGAAGTTTTTTTGCATCAGAATCTTCGATTTTATTTTAATTTATTTCAAAGGTGTTCGTATGATACAGATGAAAATATTTGAAGGGTTAGATTGTGGCCGAAATTGAAAAGGTACAAAAGGAAAAGATTTTAATTTTGATTTGAGACAAGAGCCGAAAAGAAGAAGAAGAAGATGAAAGATGAACTAAAAAAATTTAAAAATAAATTAGTTAATAACGATTGAGTCGCCTTAAGAATTTATTTCCGAATATTATTTATTCTAATCACTATTAAAATACCCCCCCCCCCCCTCGTGGCCAAGAGGATAGCGGTGTTGACAAATGTCACTAATAGAATAGAGTGTCTCAAAATAAAAAAGAATTGAAATCACCATTAGTTATTACAAAATCTTACCGATGATTAGGATGATCACTATCTTGGATACCAAGAATATTTTTTTAATCAATTCAATATGAATTTTCTTTTATAATACATAAAAAACACGTACATATATAATAGAATTACATAAATACTTATTGCAAACCCGCTCAGGCCTAAAAATCTTCGAGTTTCGTCATCGAAGGAAGGGCGCTTTGAGACCTTTAGATAGCTCAAATTACCAAATGGTAATGAGAAACCATGGAAATACACCAACATGTTTACATTGTTTGACCCCTTTGTTGGTGGCACCCTTTTTTCGGACCTTTGGTATACAAGTGGCTTAAAATAAAATAAATAAGCCAAGCCATAATACTCTGAAAAATAAATCAAGATAATTTTTGAAAAATTGTTTTGTCTTCATTTAATCAACACCTTCTACTGTCCAAGAATAAATCTACTGTTTGAGTTTTCAATTGTTAATTTACTGGACTAAACTAAAAGTTTCGTTTAAAACTTAAAATAAAATCATCAGACTGACTGGGATCCGAACCCTCGACCCTTGGTATACAAGGTAGTCGCGCTACCAACAACACCAAGCACGAGGTCAATGTCATTATTATTGACCGTGTAAGGGGACCTTAAGAGAACGGAATCAAAATGATGAATATTATAAATAGAATATTATCGAGAACGGATCACAAGATTCAAATATTTCAGAAGAGATAATCTTTCTCTTTCTTCGAGAACAATAGATCCATTTGGAAAAAAATAAGTGAACTCGAACTCAAATTAGACAGGTCACCTTTTTCTGTTTTCTGATTTAAAATTTATTCGAATCACTAGAAATATATACTTGTATTTTAAAAGAATGTAAATACTTTTTAGTCTGTGAATCGAACGTAAAACGTTATGGGCATTGTAATATGAAATAAAAAAGAAAAACGGAATTTTTGTGTAGGAGTTGTTACGCGTATTTATTTATATTCTGAAAGCAGACAAGTTTTATTATATTTACTTTGTACTCCAAGCGCAAACAATAAATTATGATAATTATTAAAAAAAAAAAAAAAACAAGATTAATTGAATCTTTAAATATTTTTTAGTTAAAATAGAACACGGAAATAATTGAAATGTAAAATATTTTGCTCACTTCCTGAGAGAAGAAAAAAACATGAAAGCAACAAATTTCAAAAAATCAGCGCCTACATAAATTATTAAGTTCATTAGCTTTCTCAGTTTGTGGAAATGTGAGTTCAAAGGAGAGACGATGCGATAAGAAAACTTTTTGTGGGCTCAAAAAAAAAAAAAAAAAAACGTAAAATTTTCAAAGGTAGAAAATCTAGGATTTGTCCCATAAAGTTCACATTTTTATTAATTCATATAACCTATTGTTTTATAATATTATTTCTGTATGAGTAATGAATTCGTGGAGTGCAATTAAGCGGTCATGGTTAGGAGATTTAAATAGTTTAAAGAATGATGTGGGGTCTCTAAAATGTGGTATTATATTTTTTAGGTATCTCTAACGTTCTTTTCAATATATTTGGGGCATTGATTTATTTTGTGAAAGGGAGTTCCTATCCAATTTTAAATTGCTACTGCGTTTACTTATACAATTTTTTTTTTTTTCATTTTTGCTTTGACCTTAAACCTCATCTCTTCTGCATCTCATTTTATGTCACAATTTAATTACTACAACAACAAAAAACACTCTGCAATCTTTTAGTGAGGAAAATATTTTTGCTATCCTCATTAAAAGGGCAAACAAAAGAAATTTCAACTTTGATAAGAATTAAAATGGGATTTGTTTAACTAATAACCAAATCTTGGTAAAATGTTTAATCAATGTAAAGCTCTTTTTTTTGGCTAGAAAAAAATTATATTAATCAAATATTTTAAATAATGCATTTATTCTTTAAATATTTTCTAATTCTTATTTATTTCTTTGTTTCAGGTAAGCATCTATCAATTGGATTCATTTTTATTTTGCCTGATTATCTAATGTGAGTGATTTATTTTTTTATTCCAATAAGTAGATTTTGAAAAATATCCATATATTCAGTTGTGTGGATCAAATATATGAACGAATAATGACGAAAGACAAAAAAATTATAGCCATTATTTTTTACTTTCTCTTACCTATGTATATATGTAATCTAGAGAGAAAGTATTGGATTCATGTCAAAAATTCGATGTCGAGATTTTGATGGATATACAAGTTTTGAGGTCCCCTTAGTTTGAGCGAATTTTGAGAAAGTCGATAAAACTGAAAAAAAACTTCAATAAAATACTACTCGTAGTGCTCTTTGGCTGATTTTGTTCAGAAGCTTCATGTCACGTCCCATGGGGGTGACTAACTTAAATATAATATTTCAACATCCTAGCCCTTTTCGTTCTTGAGTTATTTTGTTCACAGACAGACATACACACAGATAGACCATGTTGCGAACACCACTTTTTTGGACTCAAGGGACCTCAAAACGTGTATATCCGTCAAAATCTCGACATCGAATTTTTGACATGAATTCAATACTTTCTTTACATATTAACATAAATAGAGGCAAGAGAAAGTAAAAAACCTTAATAAAAAATAAGTATTTATTGATAATAGGAGTGGGTAAATAAAATAAGTCCTTAAAATTATTTTAATTCAAATTTATCCCTAAAAAATAAATAAATACAAAAAATAACACTTGGAAGTATTTTATTTAAATTGCGATGAGTTTAAGGGTGGGTTTATGAAGTGAGTCTTTTAATAGTTATTTCAATTTCGAATTTATTTCCAACTCAATAAAACCCCGTTAGTTTGCAAGTAAATAGAATTTTTTTTAATTGATAACTTATTTGATAATTTTTATTCTTGGGCGCTCAGAGAGCAATGCTATCTCTCTATGCCTGCTTGCTTGCTGCCTACCTGTCAGGCGGCTGTCATTTAGTTGAAATAGAGTCGAGCCATGAGTCATTCGGTTCAGCTCCACTCTCTCTCTCTCTCTCTCTCTCCCTCGTGTGTTTAGTTTATTTTATATTGTGTTGTGATTTGTGCAAATAAGACGTTCATCCCCAACCTCATTACATCACACCCCGTCTGGTCATCTTATTATTAAGGTAATGGATATTTTCAAAACGAATTAAATTTTTATTTACAATATTTTTTCTCTCAACATATACTTATAAATAAATAGCTAAATATTTTTCGAGATCTATTATTTGAAAAAGATAATAGTATTCAAAATACCTCGATTCGGATGTTGGCCTCATCAATAAAGAACACTCACATGTCTTGTTAAATATACTTATAAAATTATCCAATTTTTAATTATATGATGAAGTCTTGTACCCCAGGGGGAGGGTGAGAAAGGGTGTAAATCACCAGTTCTAATAAACAAAATAGTATTTTTCTTTAAAAATAAAATTTAAAATAAATTTTTTTTTTGTAAAATTTTTACTTTTAAGCAAATGGATTACTTTCTCTCCCTGCTCACCCTCTACCACCCTAACAGAGAATTTAGTTTTCCTATAATGTTTATAAGAAATTTTTATTAAATATTAGAAAATATTCTTAAACTTTTATCTCTCATCAGTGTTGTAGTGATTTTTGGAGGTGGAATTTGTTTTTTATTGCCAGTGCTTTCGTCTGCACTCGCCTCCCCTATTTATTTATAATTTAAAAAAATCCATTTGGAAACCAAATGGCTTAAATAGAAATGCCTAAACCCTCAATATGTTTATTAATCAATAACGGATATCGTCAAAGGCCTGAGTTGCCTAAAAGACTGTATAAATGAGTGCGTGAGTGTGAGTGTGAATGAGAAAAAAGTGTGAGAAAAAAAAATATTCTACAAGCCTGTATCTCCATCTTTCGTTTCGTGAATATATTTCACTACAAATGAAGTTTCCTTTGTTTGTAGTTTTATGTAGAATTCGAACCCCTTCGGCTCACTCATCCCCTTATAGATGTTTATTAATTCAAATTCACCCTACTCTACAAATCTTCTTATTACAGTATATAGGTACTTTATATGATATTTGATTGAGGAAAAAATAATTCAAATTTTTTTTTGACTTGAAATTAAAAAAAAAATTTCTGGTACATGTATTTCATAGGAAGGATATGGGAAATAGTTGCGCATCTCCCAAAGGCCAGGGCTAAAAGGGAGAAATATAAAAAAAATTCTATATAATGTAGAGCCTACTGCGGAATTTTTTATTTTCTCTTACCTCTATATATGTTAATATATATAGAGAGAAAGTATTGGATTCATGTCAAAAATTCGATGTCAAGATTTTGATGGATGTTTTGAGGTCCCCTGAATCAAAATAAGTGGTTTTCGCGACATGGTCTGTCTGTGAACAAAATATCTCAAGAACGGAAAAAGCTAGGAGATTGAAATTTTATATTTAAGTAAGGCAACCCCCTGGGACGTGACACGAAGCTTTTGAACAAAATTAGCCAAAGAGTACATCTTATTATTAAGGTAATGGATACCTTACTGATGTAATTTTTCAGTTTTTTTCGATTTTCTCAAAATTCGTTCCTACGATTTTTTTTTAAATTCATAAATCAACTAACTACTTTTTAGATGCTCTTTAAAATGTATATTCTCATTTTGCCATTGAAATCTTCTGAAGACCACTTTACTCTTGAACTTGATAGGAATGATAGGAGAAATGGTTGCAATGGTAACAAAATATAAATATTTTCCCATACTTATAAATTTTACATCTTGAATTCAAATGTATCCTACTGTCGGAGCCTAAATATATGCCGACACAAAAATCTGGTGTGACAAGCACAGTACATAATTTTCCCTTGCCGAATGGTAAGAGAAAGTTGTGTGCTGTGCGATCAGTCACACCAGATTTTTTTATATATCTCTTTCATTCTTCAAAAAATGTTTAGATGAAGTTTTATTTATTTTACTTAATTATAACTGTAGATTGAGTAAATAGCCAACTTCTTTTAAAAATAAATTATATTTTTATTTAATCCTGTTAAGGAAGCATGTTCCATGCACGTATCATAATATATTTTTAGAGGATTGAGTATTTAGGATATATTAGTGAACATGAAAAAGAAGTTTTTTTTTTTCTCCTGCGGCTTCAAGAAATGATTTTTTAATTTGAATTCATAACAAGCGAAAAACAAATTTCAATTCTGACACGCAAAGTGTCTGTCTGGCAAAGGCTTTCGTTTACCACCCAACAAGAATTCGCCAACACGTTTTCCACTATGAATGAATTGCACTTACTCTTTATTTTATACTTGTTCTTTGTCATTAATTGAACAATAGGATGGTTAAAGAGAATAAAGAGAGATAGGGCAAAATAACTATTTTTCGAATGTTTGTAAATTCAACTTTACAACATCTAATTAAAAGTAGAAAAATAATTATTTTTAAAAGTAAAATATTTTGTAACTGTAGCAGTTAACATAAAGGTAAAATATTTTTTGTATACTCAGGGGCTCAATTCTCGTGAGTTCGTGGATAGCGACCACGTGTTACCCGAGTTGAGGCTGACATTTCTTCTTTTCTTTTATTCCAGTTTTTTTCCCCTCATCAAAACCAAGGCTGTGTAATGATGAGTCTCTCGGTCCCATTAAAAATACACTAGGTCCACCCCGCATTGGGAAAAAGCCAAGATAAAAAAAGTCTAATAGAAATTGAAATTTTTTCTTTAATAAATACTATAATCCTTGTCAATCAAGAAACAAGAGGTAAAAGATTTTCATACAAGGAGCTGAAAAATGCTATCCTTACCTCAAGTAACTCGTGATCGTAGTACCCTCAAAACGGTTTTTAAGGCTATTCAGACTTCGTTCATTTTCAATTACTGTAAATTTATTTTTTGTCTCTTGAATTTTGAAAAAGGAAATTAATACAGAGAGAAATATCCCTTATAGACCTATTTAAACAATAATAAATTTCTTGGCTGTTTTTACTTTCTCTTACCTATATATGTATTCATATACATAGAGAACGTATTAGATTAATGTCAAACATTCAATGTCGATATTTTGAGGTCCCCTGAGTTCATATATGATCTTAGTCTAATTACACATCCTTATTACTTATTAGTATAATTTAATAGGATGTTAGAACAGAACTTTGGTTTTCATTGACCCTTCATTGTAGCTTGTTAATTTTAACATTAAACAAGCTTTTATAATATTCTCGTTCTCTTTCCTCTTAGGGATGACAAGAAATGTCATCGACTCTAGATTTATGTAAATACCCTATTAAAACATTTATCTCTCTAGATTAACATCCAATGGAAGATCCATTCGAGGTGAAAAAATAATTTAAACAGAATAAAAATGTTTTTGTTTTTCTCTATTATAAAATTTATTTAAATCTCTTTCTAGACATCATTTTTTTAATTGGAATATAAATAGAAAACGTATTTAGTTTGTTTTAATTAAAAGATATTCTTTTTGTGATTGGATTTAAAAAGTTATCTACATATTCAAAAATTAATTTTAGTATGAATTCAAGATTGACTGTCTCTCTAAATCTATCATACTATAATCATGATTGAGAAGTGGACTCTCTAGGCGTGAGAATATTCTTTTATGTTTATGTTTAGTCTGGAGCAATCTTTATATAGTAAATTGGTGAAAAGTGAGATGGGATGATAATAAGATAAGTTTTATCTATCTATCTATCTATAGCCCTTTGAGCTTCTTATTAAAGGTCATTAATCTAAATTAATATTAAAATGATGAAGGGAGAGAGGATGTCAGCCAAAAAAGGAGCCTCTATCGAATAAAAATGTCCAATTAGAAGACGTTTCGGGTTTAATTAGATAAATCCATCATCAGTTCTTTAGAGATTATTGGCAATCTCAAGGTGTACACCATTGAGTTGCAGATAGAGTTGTTATATATAAACATATACAAAATTATATAAAAAATACACAATTTGCATATAAGTTGTTAGATGCTCATCAGCTAACACGGCCAAGTCTCAAATGTATATGTGTCTCAAATGTATATGTGTCTCATATACATTTGAGACTTGGCCGTGTTGACTGATGAGCATCTAACAACTTATATGCAAATTTTGTATTTTTTATATAATTTTGTATATGTTTTATATAACAACTCTATCTGCAACTCAATGGTGTACACCTTGAGATTGCCAATAATCTCTAAAGAACTGATGATGGATTTATCTAATTAAATCCGAAACGTCTTCTAATTGGAGATTTTTATTCGATAGAGGCTCCTTTTTTGGCTGACATCCTCTCTTCCTTCATCATTCTAATCGCTGAACAGTCACTTCTATTATCAATAAATTAATATTAATATTAAATCTACCTTTTTTTAGTGAAGGAAAAATTAAAAAAATTTTTTTTCTTATAAAATTGAGTAAATCGTAGGAGTTATAACAAGAAATTACTTTACTTGTTAATATTTTCCTCCGAGCCAATTCATTAAATTTGATATTTATTAATTTTGGGGTTGAATATTT
This sequence comes from Euborellia annulipes, assembly GCA_023213315.1. NCBI lineage: Eukaryota > Metazoa > Arthropoda > Insecta > Dermaptera > Anisolabididae > Euborellia > Euborellia annulipes. The sequence continues at coordinate 72,572 of JAKCPI010004035.1, forward strand.
CTAAAGCTCTGTTTTCGAAGAGGCTATAGTCCAGAATCACGGGCCTATTTTTACAATTTATTACTATCCTACTGTCCTACAAAATATATGGTTTGATCAAATCCCCCTTCCAACATGTACATGTAATAATAAATTTTTGAGAATCGTCAAATTGAAATATTATATCCCTGCTACTCCTGTTAGCTAACACAATCAAGAATTGTTGTAAGAGAAAAAGTTGGTCGTCTCATCAAAATGAAGCTACTCACAGAAAATTAGCTTGATAGTAATAACTTGTAAAAATGGGCCCGGGATCTTGGACTACCTGCCCACTTCTACCTAGCTCCAAGCTTCTTTTCTATTCTTTAATTAGTTATTATCAAATAGATGAATCGCCTCTTTAGCGACATTCCACCTTAATGCTTGAATATTGCTAACGACCGATAGTTTTATCTTAATTATTACGTTCCTGATAAAATTTTCTCATTTAAAAAAAAAACAAATATGTGTTTTTAGATTAATGATCTTAAATTGAATTAATTTTCAAAATATTAGATTGATAAAACAATTTTATTCTAAAATTTAAATTAATTTTTTTTTCTATTTCGAAATTAATATTTATATCTTTTCAATAAATCCTTCGTTTGTCTCGTTCAAAAGGACCGACACCTGATGTAAAAAAAGAAAGAAGCAGAATAGATTATTAGCTTGGAATTGCACAATTCGCTCTGGTGACTCGGACAGCCATAATCCTTATTAATTCCATTTCGTTTTATAAAAAGAAAATCATATCCATCCACTTCACATGAAGAGGTGTCAATGAAATTAGTCCAAGCGATAAATACGATGTTATCAGGTGGTCCCCATGCTCACGTCATCAGTGCCCCCCCCTTCCCCCGGCTCACAAATATAAAATCTCACCCAACCACTCGATTTAGTGATCCACTTACGGGCCATCCAATAACATTTTATAGGTTAGCCATCTCTTCATCCACCTGTCGATTGCAATTTGATTGCATACCTGAAGGCGAATATTTCTAATAAATAAATACTTTATTATTTATTCTACCTATTTATCGATTTTTTTTTTTTTTTTTTTAAACATTCACACTTTTTCTCATTCACACTCAGATTCACACACACATTCACACGGTCTTTTCGGCAACTTAGGCCATTTAAGACTTTTACGATAACCGTTGAAATAAATATATCTATTGTGGGGTCCAGGATTTTTATTTAAGTCATTTGGTATCCAAATGCCTTAAATAAAATTATCGGACTGCTGGGGTCCGAACCCGTTATCGATTTTTACTTGGGGCGCTTTGTTCATTTGGTGAAGCAGTTGATCAAAAGAGATTTTGATAAAAAAAAATCTCTATTTTTCTCTATATTTTTTCTCCTCGATCTAAGATTTCAACAGATAAGCAAATTAGACAAAATGTAGCAATACTTTTCTGTAGATATTGTAGAACATATTCTCTTGAATTCAAAGTGAGAGAGGATTTATCGTTTTATTAAACTATTGTTATAGGATAACAAGAATTAAAAGTTTACTCGTATCACTAACGAACTATATTATAGCTTGGCAAAGGGAGTTGTCCCAACAACATAAGCAGTTGAAGAAATAACTATACCAATTAAATTAATAGTAATATATATAGATCTCTAAATTGTCCTTGTTTAGAGAAGATATCACCTTCATTTAGGATATGATTAAAGATAAGAAGATTATAATTCCTCACTTGCCAAAGTGTCGGTCTATAGAAATGTCAGAAACCTAAAAGATTAGACGCACATAATTAAAATTCATTTTATAATTTAACAATATAAAATTGATTTTGCTCTCATCTCGACACCCGATATTTTTTGAGGTTGTAAATTAGCAGTTTTACTACAATTAAGAGTTTAGTTGGGGGCTCGCTAAGGTAGCGGGATAGGATGTCGGCTTCTACACAGAAGATCCGTGTTCCCTTCCTGGGCGTGCCGGATTTTTTCATTAAATAAAAATATTTTTTTGTATGTAAACAAATCCTCAACTATGTCTTAGATTGGCATTTTGAATCCCACCACACTAGCCCCCAAGAGAGGGAGTAGATATGACATCCCGTCCTATGGAAGAGACTTAAAGAAGGTTCCCTCTCTGTGATGCTTTGGCTATACGCCGGTGCTGAGGGAGTCCTTCCTCAAACTAGGACATCCTCCCTAGCATAAAAGAGGTTCGATTAAAGGAACTGGCTGAAACTAGAAATAAGGATTAGCTCATTAGCTAGAAATGAACACAGAGGAGGAGGAGTTAGAGACAGAAAATGATGAAGCTTCACGTAGTGCCGGTAGATGGCTACTACCAAAGGCCGGTTGGGTTTAAGGTGTGTGTTTTCGAGCACAAAAGCACCTAGGGTAAATAAGCGAGGATCCCGATTTTTTGAAATCTCTAATAATAATAAGAGATTATTTATAAAAACATTGGCTTATTTATTCAAAGTAGTATTATCTTTTCTCTCTTAAAAAGAGCTCTTCATTTTTGTCTTAAATTATTATTTCGTCCCTTTTTAATCCCCCCGGTTTCAGAAATCAGTTCGTATTTGGTTACTGGAAGATAGGAAAATAACCAATCGCTAATGGATTGTTTTATCTCTTCAGAAATTAACAACAGCGCTTGGTGAGCTCTAGAGCAATTAGCGTATATTCATTAGTGAATTGGGTTGCTGATCTAGGAATTCGCATTGCATTTATAGTATACTGGAACCTCTGCTATCATAATTAAAATTTTCGTAAATTTATATTAGTGATGATGATGGACCATCAAAGATTTACGCTTGCCTAGCTTTACAACAAACAGCTATCTTGCTCAAGGTTTCAACATTTATCTTATTTAAAATGTTTAAATTCCATAATCACTATTCGTGATCAATTTTAAAACAAAATATTAATAAATACCTTCAATAGCCCAGAGTTATTTGCTTCTTAATTCTATTTTCTTTATCATTAGCGTATATTTCATTAATATTTATATAAAGAAAAGTGAAACAATTTCCGCCAACTCGTTAGTTAAATTTTGCATATTCTCAAGTTTCCAGTAAAAATTTCGATTAGGCTTTAAAAAAGCGTTTAAGCATCTCAATTCAAATATATGAACTGACAGTGGCTGCCAAGCGCCCAGAGGCAATCAGCATTTAAATTTTATTCTCTTTTAAATAATATTATTTAAATGAGAGCGTTTGCTTTACATTTCCATGCATCATTTGCACACTTTTTAAACAAAATTGACACCGAAGGCATCAACGTTGGCGCCAGGGTTTTACTTTTTGTAAAATAAACTCAACCAACAAATGCCTCACCCTAATTTTTTTTATTTCTTAGAAAAGTCTCACCGTCAGTATTTATTACAGCCAGCGGCTAAATCTCACTTACAATCAAAAGACACATTAACGATCCAAAGTATTAAATAAAAAAAAAAAGAAGAGAACGTTTAAAGCGATTAATAATCGACCAGATAAAATGGCCAGTGGCTACAGAAAAGGAGAGGAGCCCCTTGCTCTCGTGTGCCAGCCTGGAATTGGTTTTGTTTAAACATGGTTTTGATTAATTAGGCCACTGTCAGTGTGTATTAAATTTAAATTATAAAAATGACAGTTAATATAATTTTAATTTAGATATAATGAAACAGATATTATTTCGATCTATCTTAATTTTTTATAAACTCAGGAATATTAATGTTATATAACAAGTGGAAAAAAATTATTTTTTGATTAAAATTTTTTTGTAGATCTAGACTACTTATCTTTCATTATTATGCATTCATTCTTCCCTGAATTATTCAAAAATCTTATTCGTTATGATTTTATAAAAATTTTTGCGTGAGTAGCCGCACAACGTTTGATTACTCATCGAAGATAAAGGTGATCTTTCGATTAGTTTCATAAGACAAAATTTCTTTAAAACGTGTATTTCCTTCACAATCTCAACACCTAATTTTTGTTGGAATACTTTTTTTTTTTTTTAAACACTAACACTTTTTTTTCCATTCACTCTCACATTCACACACAGTCTTTTCGGCAACTTAGGCCATTTAAGACTTTTACGATAACAGTTATTTAATAATATATTTATTTGGGGTCCAGCCATTCTTATTTAAGCCATTTGGTATCCAAATGGCTTAAATAAAATCATCGGACTCCCTGGGGTCCGAACCCGCGACGTTTGGTATAACACGCACGCTAACCCCCGGAGGGCTAGGTGGAAAACTTAGTAGCCTACATTATAAAGTATACAGATGATAGGTAGTAGGATAGAATTTCGTTGGTTTGAAGGGAGGGGATAAACTTGGATTTTAAATTTAAAAAGAAATTTAGAATAAATTTTTTTTTATGATAATTATAATCCAATTAACTTAGAGAGAGATTTATTGGAATTAGGTTTCGCTTCTCTTTGATTTGTACTTGCAATTATTTTGTTTTAATACCAATATAACGATATAGTTTAAAAATAGTTCGAAAAACACCTTATGATATCAATATTCTTGTGATTATTATAATATATTGATATTTGAAACCCTCCAAGATTCTATTTTGGAAAAAAATCTTATCAATGATCTCTTTGTTTTAAAAACTAAATCTTATTTTATAAAAAAGAAAGGAAAATAATTATTTATTCCATAATTATATAACTTGTTGATGAATTGAATTAATTATTTTTTCTATTCCTTTGTTAGAAAGTCCCGTAAGTGTAAATAATACCTGTGACGTCAAGAGACAGATTGATATTCCCCTAGGAATGCATTACCAGACTTAAGACAATCCATCTTAGGACTTTCTTGATCAAGGGATATTAAACATGAGGAACAAAAGCCCTTACGGTATTTGTGATTATAATCAGAATCGGTCTCTGCTGGTCAACTAAAATTTAAATTCTCATAATTAAGAAATTCAACATTCTCAATTACTAATTAATTATTGTGTAGGATAGTTGAACTAGAAGTATTAACTCAAATGCTGTATCATAAAATAATCATGTTGTATATATTTATTTTATATAATTATCAAATGAAATCAATTAGTTATTTATATCATGCTTAACATGCATTTTTTTTCTAATTTTTATAAATTTCTAAAAATAATTACTTTATCATGTACTAAAAAGATGTCTATAATTGTGCAAAAAAATACATGAATTTTTTTTTTTTTTAGAAATTTGCATAAAATTGGTTATTAAAGATCGACCACAAGGGGGATATTTCGAATTCGTCAAATTCACTCCCTCCATTTTTCTATGATGAGAGAAGAGATGTGAGTTTTAAGTAATTACTAAAATTTCAAATTTCTTTCATTTAATTATTTAAAATAATTAGGCTGAATGAGATATCTAAAATTGATATAAATCGTTAGCACAATCCGTTCCCGAGTTGAAATTTAGCTCCCCCTTTTATCTTTCTGCCGCTGAGTAGGTCCGATTTAGAGCACTGTAAGCCCACCTAGCTCCGACTTTGAACACTGAGATCATACCTAGGTCCTATTTACTTTCCTTCTTTTTTAAAATATAAATATCATAATGAATGAATCCGCTGCAATTCATTTAATCCTACGTCCCTTCTTCATTTATGACGGAGCTCTTCATTAAATCGAATTATTTTAACCAGGCTGAGCTTTGATTGAAAAAAGATGGAATTTTTTACAATCATACAATACAATTCAAATAGACAGTAAATAAGCCAGTCAATATATCGTTTAAGGCAGCCTTTTCCAAACTGTGAGGCTGACTAGTCTAAGGGGAGGCGCGAATATTGGCCACCAAAATCAATTATCCAAATGATTGCTAGTTTTATAAATAAAATAATAAAATTTAGAAGGTTCTGGGACGGAGTTTTTAATTAAAATAATAAATATGAATAAATAAAAAAAAATATTTTTATATAGGCTTAAATTAATCTGTTTATGAGAGTCTCGAAATCTTCAAAAATTAATGGGAAAAAAGTGTGTGTTTAAAAAAAAAAAAAAGATTGGATTAGGGGTTGAAAAATTGAAAAAAATGTTTTTTTTTTTTTTTTTTTTAGCTAAATCGAAGCCAAATAAATAGAAAACATTCAAAAAATAGCGTTGATTATTATTTTGATTAGGGGGGATGAAGGGCTGATTAAATAAAGGCCTTGGAATATTCCGAATCACTTGTTGACATTTTTTTCCAGCTCTAAATATAGTTAGATTAGAGCAAAAGGTATTTTTTTACTTTTAATAAAAAGGGAATTGTTATTTTCATCTATTTATAGAGTCGAGTTTCTTGTTCAGTCGAGCACGTGGCTTGGCTGCAGGCGCCGAGCGAGCTTCTTGCTCTCTTTTTGAGTTGTGTTTTAAGTGATTTAAAGTGAATAATTGATATAGTGCAACCCACCCTGACCACCCCGTCAGCCAACACACCCTCTTGAGAGTCTTATTAATAGGGCTCGGATTTCGCCCTATTTGCCTTTTTTTAGTTTATGGCTTAAAATTTAGGCCAATATGATATGTATACGTTTCATGAAATTCTGAATAAAATTAGAGGCATTTGTTAGTGCCTATAATGCCTATTTTGGCTGATTCTGGATTTTAGTGCCTATTTCATCTATAAATGCCTTTTTTAGTGCCTATTTTAAGTTCAAATAGCCAATTTCAATTTTTTACGAGCTATACATTGCCTAAATTTAAAATTTTTTTGAATTATCAAGAAAATATTTCAAGGGCGGGGGTAAAGGGGTGATTACACCCCCCCCGCTCCCGAGATTTAAAAAAAAATACTTAAAAAAAAAAATTTATTTTTAATGTAAAATTTTAAAAATTAGTACTTAAAAATTTGATTTGTATTTATATTCTGACAAATAAGTACAGAATTACCGAAATTAAGAAAAATTGTGTGCTATGCGACCAGTCACACCAAATTACCAAAAATAAGACATCACTTTTTTTATATTATTTCTTAAATAATGCCTTTTAAGTGCCTTTTTTAGTGCCTATTTTTACAATAAATGCCTTTTTAAGTGCCTATTTTAATAATTTTTACTGCTTAGTTGCCTGCCTATTTTAAAGATTTTTAGTGCCTATAAATCCGAGCCCTACTTATTAAAGGTAATTATTATGCATTTTATAGTTGAAAAAAAAAAATGATAGAAACAAATAATTTGACTGCGAAAAACGATTCTTTTGAATATGAAATTAAATATTTTGTATTTCACTAAGGGTAGAGGGAGAATATAAGCTGTTTAAGGGGGAGAGGGAGTGTAGGTGTCATTAAAAAACAAATTAGTTTTTTATTTTTATCTTTTTTTTTTTTTAAACACACACTTTTTTCTCATTCACACTCAACACTCACACACATATTCACAGTCTTTTCGGCAACTCAGATCATATAAGACTTTATACCATTCCCGTTATTAATTAATAATATACATATTGGGGGGTCCAGGCATTTCTATTTAAGCCATTTGGTATCCATTTCGGACTGCCAGGGGTCCGAACCCGCGACGTTCGGTATAGAAGGTAGGCCCGCTACCATCTACACCAAGCCTGAGGACATTTTTTTAAATCTTTTCTTAAGTCACCATTATTTGCCATCATATTATTTCTATGTGGCCTATATTTTTGTTAATCTAATTTTCTTAATATACTTTTACAGAGGGGTGGATTAAGGGTTGAAAATTAAAATAATTTCAAAATAAAATAAAAATTAAAATAATTATTTATAAATGTATTCAAATTATTTTGAGAGTAATTTCGCGATGAAGGCTCGCATTTCCTTAAAGGGAGGGGGGGGGGGGTTGAAGGTATGAAGGCATTAACCAGGGGGGTTAATGCCCCATCCCCATAATGCATAAAGATATTAATGTTTTTGATTACTTTTACTAAAAAATAAGTCCGTTTGAGTTAAAATTTATATTCAATATATTTAGCAAATAGTATAGTGGGGTAGAAACATTTTAATGTAATTTTAAAATTTCTTATTACTGGGGCGGAATTAATTTTTGAAGATTTCGAAAATCTCATAAACAGATAATAACACTGGGAAACTTAGGAATCCATCGAATCCTTTGCAGAATTTTGTAGGGATTTTTTTCATTAGGTAGAAAAGTAAGATATGATTAGTCCAATTAGAATTTTACTCGGGTGAGTTACCGCATCTTTTTGTATATAGAACTAATCTCAATTCGGATTTGAATTTTTACTTTCTCTTACCTATATGTATAAGTTAATATACATACATGTATATATAGAGAAAAAGTATTGGATTCATGTCAAAAATTCGATATCGAGACTTTGATGGAATACACGTTTTGAGGTCCCCTGGTCTGTCTGTATGTAACAAATTTTCGAGATGAGCTTGTGTTTGATTGGGCAAAATTTGCCCCAACTAAAGCCGAACCAGGACCTTCACGCTTTCGCAACGGGCTGACTACCTTTATTCTAGATAGCCTAGGGCCGGCGATCTAGAAGAAAGGTAGCCCGCCCGCCGCGAAAGTGTCGAGATCCTATTTCAACTTCAGGGGGACTCAATTTTGCCCAATCATAATAAACACAAGCTCATCTCTATTTAAAAAAAAAAAATTTTAATAATACATTTTCCCTTTAAAATTTTTGGTTTTTTAGAACTTCTCCCTACGGACTGTTTTATTATTTTGAAATTTTTTTGAATATTACTTGGCATTGCCATTATTTAATATGAATTTTTTTTTTATCTGATAATTCGAAAAACAACAAAAATTTTTTTAATCAGAAACTAAAATTCTCTTTTTTTATATTTGTTTAAGCTCTATTTCAGCATCTGAGGCCATTTAGACCTCTGTTCTTATTTTTTATATTATATTTTAATTGGGGAACTCCAATTCATTTTAGACTGAATTTTCTCCCTTTCTTTTTTAATGTTGTCGGGATAATTATCGAAATAAATTGACTCCCATCCATTTTTGAGTATTCTTATTTATTTATTTTTTATGGATCGTTAAATTAATTTGTGAAGAATTTCATTCCATAAATCTAGGCCAGAAGAATAAAAGAGCTGTAAAATCAGCAAATAGCTTGAGGCTCCAAAAAAAAGGCCCCCATTTCTTAAGATAATATAATGAAAATAAACAAATTAACTCTTGTTTGGATGTTAAATTAATTCGCGACATGGTCTGTCTGTGTGTCTGTGTGTGTTCAATTTTAAGCATGAAGGAATAGAGCTACGAGGTTGAAATTTTATATTTAAGTTAAACACCCCCCGGGACCGGAAAAATAAGCTTTTAATCAAAATCAGCCAAAGAGTACTAGTACTTTACTGATGTAGTACTTTTTCAGTTTTTTTCGATTTTCTCAAAATTCGCTCTAACGATTTTGATTAAAATTCAAAAATCAATTATTTTTTAGATGCTCTTTCAAATGTATATTCTCGTTTTGCCCTCAAAATTGTTTGAAGCACACTTTACTCTTGTGCTTCATAGGAAAGATAGGAGAAATGGTTGCCATGGTAGCAAAATATAAATATTTTCCCATACTTATAAATTTTACATCTGAATTCAAATATTCCCTACTGCCGGGAACTAAATACATGTCGACACAAAAAATCTGGTGTGACAAGCACAGTACACAACTTTCGATTACCGAAGGTAAGAGAAAGTTGTGTGCTGTGCGCCAGTCACACCAGATTTTTATAATAATTTTTGTAAATTTTTAAATTTATTGATTCAGATTCAATTTAATTAATCATCTTTTTTTATCCAATAGGATGTACATTTATTTCCCAACTGAAAATATCCATCTTCCTCCCCTTTCTTCAAACTTTCCCCTTCACAGTAATCTGATGTGACCACAGAAAAAAAGAAGACCAAGTTTGGGTTTATTAATCATTGGTTCTTTGGGGAAAGTACTTTCGATTATGTGATGTATCGAAAAGATTTTCCAGATGAAGATGCTCACCTATTCAAAATTCAAAAGAATTAATTTGTGGAACCAAATCATAATGGGAATCGTTTTTGGAATTAATGACCTGTTTCACCTTGGAATCATATCAATGTTCATTCATTCACTTCTAATCTCGAGAAGCATGAAAAACACTCCGTTATATATCTATTTATACTCGCCAGGTTTATACCTAAATCGTTCATTAGGCATAAAAGTCTACTGGATTGCTTTGATCTTGATCCTTTCTGGTGTAAATCACACTTAGACGAGTTTTCTAATCAATTAATTCAACTAAAAACTTTCAATAAAAAGATTCAAAATCAATAATTAATGGTTCGGAGAAGAAACATCTTAAGCAAAACTCTTCCTAATATGGCATATTAATTATAGATCCAAAATTAAAATATTACGTTTAAATATAAGTTGTCGTTGATACAAATAGGTATTTTTGTATTCGGTTTCTCGCTTTGATTTAGTATTTCGCTTGGTTTTAATAAGGCGTTGCCAAAACAATTGATTTATTAAATTTATTATAAATATTTGGTTTTCTTTTTAGGTTAATGCAAATGGGAAAGGATCATAAATTTTAAGTTATTGGTCATTTCGCTAATACACAAATAATATTACTTTCTATTTTAAAATTTACTTTAAAAATGCAATTTTATGTTTCCTACTTTCATTCTTTATTTATTTTTTAAACTATCTCTTGGACGATGGACGAGTTCATTTTGAGTTTTTCTTTTCGGTATTTAGTCAATAGCAGGTCAATTTCTTAATAAGTCTATAAGCATAAATTTTTTTGCGAGATTTTTTTTAAAGTAGGGAATTAAAATTTTTGCTGAAAATGGTTCAACTCATTTGAGAAAAATTTCATTCTTTATCTATTTTTTAAACCTATCTCTTGGACGAGTTAATTGTTCAACAATTACAAAGACCTGATGATGGTTCTGTATGTAACCGAAACTCTTATATATTTGCAATGCCAGTCGCCGGTCTTCATTAAATTTTCGATAATAAATACATGTATTGTCTAAATTTAAAAATTTTTAATACCTGAAAAATTCATATAAAGTAAAATTTCAATCGACGAGTTTATCTAATTTGGCTGTTTCCACTATATAATACTCGTATAGCAGAATATAATTACTGATCTAATAGCGAGGAAATATGATAGCCTAAATTTTAAAATATAGCTACCCTTAGCTACAAAAAAATATTCTAAATGACAAACTGTGCATATTTTTAATTGGAAATAAACAATCTTTTGTTCAGAAATTAATATATTTTCTAGAATTAAATTGATTTATCCACCCCTTGATTAAATTTTATACTTCTTTTTATCAATTTAATTTTTAACTAATGAAATAAAAATAATCACAACTGGGAATATAAAATGACAAAATTATCCAGAGAACGGGACATCTATAAAAATAATTAATATTCCCCTTGTCTATTAAAAATTCCTTTTTAACGGTACCATCTTTATCTAGATTTGTCCCTAAGATAAATAGGTATATTTATATGATCATAAAAATATTTCCGAATAGTAAAAGCTATTAAAAAAATTTTATTTGCCTTGGCTCTATTATATTTGTTCAGGAACTATATCTTTGAAACTAAATAAAAAAAGAGATTACCAGTGTTTTTTTTCTCAGGGGGGTGGGGGGGGGAGAAGCCCATCCTTCATCTGGCAGGCAGGGATGGGCAAGGTAATACCGACCCTTAAATCCTAATACCTGCCAGGTCGGCTTCTATCATAAAACACTTGGAATGATGCCCACGAGCTGTTTTAGCACCTCTCGTAATCCCTCCCTTCTCCTCTCATCATCATCTAGAAATCTTAAATCACCGTGCGCCATGAGAGATAAAATATTAAATAGATCCTTCAAAGTCACCTTCTAAAATTTCCATACATTAATAAAAAAATTAAAAGGATAAAATTACTAAAAATAAATCTACTCCAAGTAAAATGATCTTTAGATTTTTTTAAATTCCATGTTTAATAATGAATGTAGGTATAATAATACTTTCTTGATATTAAGTTATTATAAAAATTTCTTCTAATGTATGACTCATAAATTTTTTTAAAAATTCCTTTAATCAAGAAGAAAATCTAAGTGCTTTTTTAGAAAAATATAAACATTTCTCATATCTTTATTAGTTCTTATGGGAATTCCTTTGCCTATATAGCCAGGGGTGAAACTCCTGCCCGAGGCAGAAGAGATATTAATGGATGTTGGGGTGATCCTTTGAAGATTCCGACAACGGGAAAAGGGATGCAGCGAGTTTTCTAGGCTCGAATAAATTGACGGTTAGATTCACCTGTCAGCTGGTCCCATTAACCTGCCACTGAAAAAACCTTCCCCTTCTATCTCGTCCACTATTTATTTACTCAAAATCAAATATATACGAGAGAGTGGCTACTGAAATTAGAACTAATTTTAGTCTAGATTCCCTGGGGGCGAATTATTGAAGAAAAAAAAAATGAACGTCCGATTCTGATTAAGGTTTGAATTAGAAAGACACAAAAGGTGAATAAAATACAGCCATCAGTTTGGAGAAAGAAATCGTGAAACAAATAAATGGACATTTATAACATTCAAACACGATTTTTATTTTATTAAAAAATTATGCAATCAATTGCATTTTATAGAAAGTAAATTTAATAATTCAAAAAACGAATTATCACCAAAATATTTAGGATTTTCATAGGAGATAAAACACACCACCTGCCTTTCACTCCTCTCACTAAAGCTATAAATCGTAAATAATAAAATATTGATTTAAAAATCTGGTGTGACTGTCGCACCAGATTTTTTATGTCGACATATTTTTTGTTTCCGTCAGTAGGGTACAATTGAATTCAAGATGTAAAATTTATTAACGTGGGAAAATATTTATATTTTGTTACCATGACAACCATTTCTCATTTTTTCTATGGAGTACAAGAGTAAAGTAGTCTTCAGAAGATTTCAATGGCAAAATGTAAATAAACATTTCAAAGAGCATCTAAAAAATAATTGATTTTTGAAATCGTTGAAGCGAATTTTGAGAAAATCAAAAAAAATTAAAAAAGTGCATCAGTAAAGTACTAGAACTCTTTAGTCGATTTCGTTCAAAAGCTTCGTGTCACGTCCCATGGGGGTGCCTAACTTAAATATAAAATTTCAACTTCCTAGCTCTTTTCGTTCTTGAGATATTTGTTCACAGGCACACAGACAGACCATGTCGCGAAAACCATTTTTTTGGTTTCAGGGGACCTCAAAACTCGACATCGAATTTTTGATATGAATTCAATACTTTCTCTCTCTATTAATATATATAGGGGTAAGAGAACGTAAAAATTGGGGGCTGTCTAAACCCTAGCTACGCCACTGCCTACAAACAAGAAAATATTCTTTCAATGGATCCTTTTTTTTATTGTTAAAAAATTTACTTGCTATTATAATTTAATGTTAAAACCTGAAGAAGATCACAATCCGCAATCGAAACGTCAATTTAATTATAGCTGTTTATTTACTGCTATTTATAATTTTTATAATTTAATTTTTGATAAAATTTCTTTTGAGTTGAATAGCTGCAGATATTTAATTAGAAGAAAGGGGTGGAAGCCTTCCTGAAAACAGTAGCCAGGTGAATAAAAAGCTTTATAAGTAGAAGAAATTTAATGGCTGAGTGGTAATTAATTAGGATTTGATAGATGTAGGCTGCCAGCAAGTGATAAAAAAACTTTATTTAATTATCATCGACGTTTCGGAATCACATCGATCCCATCTTCAGGACGATAAACTGTTCGCTTCGCTTCGCTTGCTCTTGTAGTTAATCTTATATATTTTATTATTATTTGGAATTCCTGTTTATTTACCCGAGGTGCTTTCGTGTACGAAGACACACACCTCAAACCCAGCCGGCCTCTGGCCGTACCCATCTACCGGCACCCCGTGAAGTTACATTATTTTCTATCTCTAACTCCTCCTCCTGCCTTCGTTTCTAGCTCTTGAACTAATTCTTGTTTCTGGTTCCACCCGGCTCCTTATATCCAACCTCTTCTATGCTATGGAGGATGTCTTAGTTTGAGGAGGGACTCCCTCAGCATCGGCGTGTAGCCTACTCCTTTCGAGGAATGCATCACTGAGAGGGAACCTTCTTTATGTCCCTTCCACAGGACGGGATGTCACAGCAACTCCCTGTCTGGGACTATTGTGGTGAGATCCAATATTCCAATCCAGTGCCTGCTTGAGGATTTGTGTACATTAAATAAATATTTTTATTTAAGGTTGTTCGGATAGTACATCGTAAGTCATAATAGAATCTAAATTTTTTTTTAAATAAAATTAAAAATTTGAATGCCAAAATTCCTTATTATAATTTAGTCGTGACCTATCATAGTTTATAATTGGATTAAGTTAATAATTTAATTACCAAAAATAATAAATGAATGACTTTCGACTTGAGCAGTATTTCACGTAATATAGAACTGGCAACATTGCATTCATCAACTATCTATTTTAAATCTTAAACGCCTTAAATTTTAATTTATTTAATATATTACAATGTTTAATGCAAATCAGTTTAAACACAATGGACGATTTGCGAGAAAAAATATTGTAAAATTGAAAAAAAAAAAATGTAACTTACATAGAGAAAAGACACTTATGTTATGCGACGTTGCCAGGCTGGTCTGACTCTCGAGAATTCATTATTTTTAAATATTAGGGACTGTCATTTTGGAGAATTTTTTGACTTTCTTGTTAAAATATCTTTAAAAGCGGTCGGCAGAAACTTTTGATTTTATTTTTAACATATTCCTCGGAAGTGAATTAATAAAATGTAAGTTTTTTGTTTTTGTATCAGATGCACAGATGCCTATTTAATTCAATATGTGTGCGTTTCGTCGTTATTCCCCATAGGCTACATGTTAAATTTCAATTTTTTAAAAATTAATTACACGATAACCCTGTGTCAGATCTGCTTCAAAATTTTATTTTATACGTATTTGATAGTGATTAATAACATATTAAAAAATTAGCTTTTAATCAGTTAAAGTGCTTTAATGTCCGAACAACCTTAATGAAAAATCCCGCACGCCCAGGGTTTGAACAGGGATCTTCTTTGTAGAAGCCGACACCTTAGCTCACTACACAAGCGAGCCCCCTAGTCTTATATATTATATATATAATTTCTTATTTATTAATTTTTAATCACTCCCCATCTCCTAGTAATTACGTGGATGATTGTCCGAGCTAAGAGAGAGAGAGAGATTAGCACTTTTTCTGTTCATATCTTCCAGTTCTCCTCCCTCTTCAAGCGGTAGGCTTTCTTGTTAAAAATAGTTCATCACCCCTGCAAGGGACAATGCCATTTAATTAATTGAAAAGCTTAATTACCTCAAGACAAACAAGAAAAAGAACAATATTCTTAAAATTTATTTTTTTGCACATTACGATATTTAGCATGAATGATATTGGAGCTGATTTTTTTAATTATATATAATTTAAAATACATTTATTAAGTTCTTAACCTATCACGAATTTTTTTGAATGAACCTCATTAGGAAATTTTTTTTACTTTTAAATAATTTTCTTTTTTTTTAAGGTATTATTTTAGAAGTCAAAATGAATTATTTGTTAATTATTATATAATTGAATTAATATAATTGAAAAATACACGCAATTGGTAGCTTTGGAATTTATTGCGATAAGTTTAAATTGAAAAAAATAATTTCTTTCTGCTCTATATTTTTCTCCGCCGACGTTTTGGGGATTTTGAAATTTTTATTCGAAATTTTGAAGTCACAAAAACGGATTAAAGCCTTTTAGTAATCTAAGTAGACATAAATTTTCAAATGTTTCCTTATCTAGTTGAATGTGAAGAGCAAAATTATAAATTTCTCTATTTACTTTTTAAGACATTTCAATTCGGAATAAATGATGTTTGTTGGCAATCAGAATTTTTAAAACATCTTTCTTTTATTTAAACTCAGAATCATTCTCGTATGATTAATCAATCTTAAAGTTCTTAGGATAGCACAATAATATTTGAACCGCGATGTCTAGAAGAATAAAAAATTAATATCGATAAATGATGGATGGCAGCCAATAAAAAGTTTTGTTGAAAATTTTATTCAGTCGTATCTTCTGATTTTTAAAATCTGAATTGTTGACGTTTCGAGAGTCTGCTCCACTCTTCTTTAAGCTAACTACACTGTCATTAATAATTTTGACTACTAAAAGAAAAAAGAACGGATATACATCAGAATTTCAAATTTTTATTGTTAAACCAGATCTATAAATTCCATTCCAAATAGACAATGAGAAATCTAATCCAAATCTTTTTTTAACTCTTTTTTTGGCTACTGAGGTTATTTAGAGGTATGATTTTAAATTATTACAATATAGTATTATACCGATGATTACCGGGGACGTTCCACACGCTGATTGCTCAGGGTTACCTGTGTCCTATATTTATTTATTTTGTATTTTCTTTTTAATTCATATTAAAAATAGTTGGATTTTTTTTTGAAATTTTCCCACGCATTCTTAAAAATTTTAATTAAAAAAAAAATTTTAATAAAGTTGAGACACAATAACTATATAAACCTATTATTAAAATTCTTAAAATTATTATTTGATTTTATTTCTAGAAAATATCAGGGATCTTTTCTTTGTCCATGCCAGAGAGCTTGGTTCAATTAAACGAGCATTAGGCACGCGTCATGGCGCACTAGAAAACTCATAAAACGCCCGCGTTCGTATTGGTTGGTCTCACTTTAGAAAAATCACATACACTCCTAGAGGATAGAAAGAATAATTTCAAATCATTAAATAATTTTATGGTTGTATCAGTATTTTTTAATAAAAGCATAGCTACTTTTTATTTGTTACAAATTCTAATTGAGAGATCCCTATTTTCCGTTTTTTGCCATGTTTTTTAATTTTCAATTATTTTAAAATTGTACATTCTTGTGATTTATTGATGCCGCGAACCTCTGAAGTTGTTTAAACACTTTCATGGGCGTAACTAGGGGGTGCCGCCCCCCTCCCCAGAAAGCTCCTTGCCCCAAAAAAAATTGAAAAAATATGGGAATTTCCAGGCTCATCGGAGGATAGCTGGTCCCATGGCCCCCCCTCAGCCAAATTCTCTAGTTACGCCCATGAACATTTTCTTTGTTAAATTTCATATTTAGAAGATATTATCTCTAGTACAGAGTTTCCCAACCTTTTGAAGTTCCCGGTACAGTTGGAAATAACATTAAACCCTTCCTTGAATTTAAAAAAAATTAAGTTTTATATGTAAATTTATTGAAATATTATATATAATAAGTAACGTACACCATAACATAGGTACTGGTAGTATAGTAAGCTTTACTACAGTCACTGAGACTGAGTAAAAATTACTATATATAAAGCGCTAGGGGCTAGCTTCCGTCTGTGCCGATCAGGACGCTGATTGGCTAGAGTTACAGGAAGTGGAGCGGGAGCGGGAAATTTGAAAATTTCCAAACAGTCAGCAAGAATAAATTTGATGCATTTGCTCTCCCAAGGCGAGCAAGGGGGTCCAGGGGGCGTAGCCCCCAATAATTTTGTCTCAATATCTCGCGGATTCTCTTAGCCAATCACGCGGCACCATTGGATGCCGGAGCACCCCGGTTAGGAACCAATGCTCTATAAGTCCCGCCCAGTGAAAGAGTTAGAGATAGGAACTTCACGGGGTGCCGGTAGATGGCTACGGTCAGAGGCCGGTTGGGTTTGAGGTCGAAACTCCAGCTAACGTCTTGGTTTTCCTCCACATATTTTAAAATTATTTCTAATATAGGCTATCATTTCTCAATTCAATTTTGACTGTCATAAAAGTTTAAAAGAGCCTCGAAATCACAGTAGAAGGTTGATTCGAATATTTTTTTCCCCAAGGAGGAACTCTAACTAAAATGTATAGTAGAGTCATTTAAAATCCGCTTTTCTTTTTTAACACACATGCATATTTTACACATGTTTATTGTTTAAGTTTATTAATTTTCTTTTCTCCATTTGTAAATTTAGATTAATGTTTTGTGAACCCGGAACCAATGGCTCGGTTGTATAACGTATTGTGGTTTCGAAGAGCCATTTCTTATTTTATGGTCCATCTTTTTAACTGAATGACCAATTAATGAAAGCATTTCACCCATTCAATTTTTGTTTTAAAAAACAAAGAGATGATTAATATTCTTGACATTTGAATATTCATTAAATTTTTGATTGATTTGTCTGATGTGTCCAATTGTCTTTGTATGCTATCTTTGATATCAAAGATAATTTATTAGAGAACTTTATAAAATTTTAATATACCTTTAAATAAAAATTCTTCATTTAGTATGAGATCATTCAATAATGATTATTTAGACAATTTTTACTTTCTCTTACCTCTTAGTATTGGCTATTTTTTTGTTTTAATAAATAGAATGATTCACTTCATCCTCTAACAAGGCTGACTTATTTATTAAATCTATTTTTTATTATTTTATATTTATGAGATTTCCGAATTTTATTCTTTTATTCATTTTGCAGGAAGATCGTGTTCTCTATTCACCTTAATTCATCAATTTAGTATGATTTTAAAGCCACGATAACCTTTAAAAGGATCTTTTTTCTGTTTTGGAACGGTACCTGAAAAATAATTTATATCCAGTTAGTGTCATAAAATGATATCGTAACCTCATCCAACAACAAATAATTAATATCTTATATACTTTAATATAAATGTCTAGTGAATTGAATCCTGATCGTTTATGGTAGTGAATACGTCCATGTCCCAAAAAGAGCACGCGAACATCAATTGGCGACTTGATTCGTGATTGATTTCGACAAGCGGATTATTTTTGCAATGAGTAATGATAGAATTTGGTGTAAATGGCCTGGTGAATAGAACCATTTGGTCCTCTCCCTTGCTGGCTTGTCGGAAGTCAACTTGGATGCCATCATCTATGACAGCAGGGGAGACGGCGCCAAAATTGGAGTATTTATAATCAAAAAATGAAGTTCCCGAACTAAGGTTCTTCTGTCCACTTTCTCACTCTCGCATCATATTTTGAATTTAACTATTTTGGAAACATAATAATTTTATAGAATAACTAGACGCAAAGCCCCGCTCGGCGGGGCTGTCTAGCCGGGCTGCGCCCCTGGACCCCCTTGCTCGCCTTCGGTTTATATACATACCGGTACATACAAACATTTTCCCTTTTCATTTTTATATATAGAGTTTATTTTAACGGTTAATTATTCATGAACTTAAGATTTTTGTGAATCATATCCTTTCCGGGACTCTCCCGGTACACAGACAAATTCAAAATTCAGAATTCAAAATGTAAATAAATAAAAAAAATCGTAAACATGGGTAAATATTTATATTGTGTTACCATGGCAACTATTTCTCCTAATTTTTATTTTTTTCTTATTTTAACGGTTAATTACTCTTTAACTTATTGTTATTTGTGAAACAAAACCTGTCCGGGATTCTCACAAACATATATAGAAAATTTCATCATAATTGGTTCAGTCGTTTAGGAGGAGTTCAGTCACATACACACGTACAGAAGAATTATATATATAAAGAATATTTAAATCAATTTAGAAGAATGGATAATTTGTCCTGACAGTGGCGTCTAAAGAGAGAAAAGATTTGAAATTATTTTTGTAATGATTCCAGTTATTTATTTCGCTTGCAATTTTTTACTAATACCACCTAGTCATTTATTTATTTATTAAAACCTATTAGATAAATATCTATATTGCCATTTTGATGTTTATATTAAGTCATAATGTACTTATCATTAATTTATTTATCATTATTATTTTTAAAACGCCGGCATACGCATTTGTTTTGGAATATGATCTCCTATCAAATTATCAAATAACACGGATTGCGCCTCGAGTCATAAATGTTCAAAGGCTAAATGTAAACATGTAATTTAAATAATCTGATAGAATCAAAACATTCATAATAACAAATCCTATTATAGAGTCATATCAATTATTCCTGACTAATAAGTTTTCGAGTTAAAATCTTACAAGAATATCAAAGAATATGCAAGAATTAAAGAAGAAATGTTAATGAGTAAAATGAAGTAGCGAACAAAGACGATTTACTTCTCCCCTCCTCAACCCTGGTGGTTTAAAAAGAATATAAATAATTGCATTTATTTTAGGGATGCAGTATTCCTCTTGCATTCTCTCCGACAATCTTTTCATTGCTCAGAATTATATTTGAATAATTTTTTCAGGCCAAGAACCTAGTTGGTTTCCAATCTTAAATGAAAATCAACAATCTTTGTTCTCCCATTATTGAGGAAAGTTTCGACTTTAATTGGACTGAAGATGGCATTATTCAATTAAACACAAAACTGTCTTTCTAAAACTGAGAGTTTCGTTTGGTGGAGGTTACTGTCTATTCCTTCTTCAATTGTTAAAATAAAACAGACACTTTACAATTTCACATTAAAAATATTATTCAATCTGACGTTTGATTGAGCGCCAACTAATTGTATCTTACAGACAGATATACATTTAGAAATGCCTATTAACAACATTCGAGGAATTTCCATTCAAAACTAATTATTAGTTGTACATTTGAAAATATTTCCTTTAGTGCCTTCATAGTCTTTTTCTATTTAATATATCGCCTTTTGAGAATCATAGTCACCAAAGCGCGAAAATTCAATTTTTGAGTTTTTTTTTTTTTTTTGTTTTTTTTTTAAACATTCACTTTTTCATTTTTCCTCATTCACACTCACATTCACACACTCATTCACACAGACTTTTCGGCAACTTAGGCCATTTCTTTTAACGGTACTCTTATATGTTTAATATATCTATTTGGGGTCCAGGCATTTCTATTTAAGTCATAATTTTTGAGTTAATCATACCAAACGTTCTTAAAACGTCTTCTCTTTTGAGTGCAAAAGTTAAGTGGCGACAATATATTTCCATTCTTTGCTATTGATTCTGGCTTATTCATTTGTTGCCCGGCTATTTAAACAGAACCCTTTAATGTATGTTATGTATGTTTACAAAACTTTCAAACGCCTTTTCTCGAATTGTTGAATTTCGGACGTTCGCCACTATAATTCTCATTAGACGATATATCCTGATGAATTCTATATGTGAAATTCTGCATCGCAAACTATTGTGTTAAATTACATGGCACTGATAGCCTTTGCACTTATACGTATAATAATAACTTAGATTATTTTACATTATACTATTGTATTTACTACCATTAAAAAATAACCGAAATGTCATTGTGGGTTTGAAATATTCCGCTACTCGCCTCACCTAAACGTTTCTTTTTAATCATTAAATAATTTTCTAAATCAATATTTTTTTTGTTACACCTACTCAAAAGAATGAAGGAGTTCCTCTGTGTATCTGTCATTTCTATTAATTTTAATATTTTTATTGTTTATTGGTTTTTCTACATCCATTCTTACTCTTTTAGTATCATCGTTATTTTATTCAAATGTCAATATTATTAATTCCCAAAGTTTTTATTCTATTATGTATGTTGCTGTTATAAATGATTTTTTACGGCGTTAGTTTTTAATTTTTTTATGTCTTTAGGAAACAGCTTTTGAATTATGAGCCCTTAAAATCAATCTTTGCAAACAGAAAATAATATACCCCTCCCTCCTTTTTGACTTCGCTCGTGTTTCAAATTAAACTAAACATACTTTTACAGATTTGTTTGTTTTATGTCTTGTGATAAATTATGATATTCAAATAAAGTATAAAAAAAAATTCTGGAGTAAAAAAGACACTTGTACATTCATAAAAATGTATTTCGTTTTATTATTTGAACATCGTTTAAATTAGTTATTTTTATTTTCCACCACTAAATTAACATCTTTGCAATAGGGAGAATTCCCTTAAAAAAGACGTTTTATTCAAATAGGTTTTTGCCCCTTTCAGGAAAAGGTCATTGGGTAACATTAATCTCAATATTAGTTCATTTATTATTTCAATTGATATCTTTCTCATTGACTTGTCTCACCAAATGCTTCATTTTTTTCCAAAAATTCAGGTTCAGATTTTTCATGATAAGTAAACTTATTTATCACAAAATCCACATAAGTAGCACATTCTTACTTTCAAATTCTCTTGAACAAATGATATCACGAAACATTAACACCCGTGACTGAGAATTTGAAGAAATTGAAGTTGGTCAGAACCTGAAGTCGTGACACGTCCGGGAACACCAATTAAAGCTGCGATAAATCGTCTGAGGGAATATATCCTCTGGTTACACAAACAGACATGGGGAATAATTAAATAATTCCATAAACACACTATAACTCGATCAAAGGACTATAAATTAGAATCCTCTGACGAGTTATGCACGTATCATTTTTCTCGCTCAAGAGATTGTTTAAAAGAGTTAAAAAAAAAAAAACATGGCTATTTGATACCATTAAATCAAAACTTTTAACTTCAGTATCACGTATTTTCTCAAAGAACTCTCATAAATTATCGATTTCTTATTTATGAACTTGTTTAAAGAGTTTTGATTATGAAAAAACAAAACAATTATCAGATCAACGCCACCCATGAAGTCTAAAAAAAATTTCAAAAAATATTATATTTTCATATTGGTTACAAAAAAAAAAAAATCTAAAATGAAAGAGTGATTGGATTTTAATCCCGAAGTTCCATGTCGAATTAAGTAAGGGCTCAGGCAATTCGGTCAGACGTGACTCAGCCCTTTAGCCTATTTCCCATTTAAAAAAATAAAATAAAAAAATAGGGTTAAATTCGTTCAACTTTAATTGAAATTCCTTCAACCGGGTTTTCAATACATTTTTTTTTCAATTATTTAATTTATATTATAATCACCCAAATGGTCTACTTTCGGTCTACTGGGTCTAGCAAAGGGCAATCCTCCCGAGACTCTTGTGATAGTACTGTCTTACTTCAGATTTCCCATTTTCTGGTTAGGATTTTTATCAGAGTACATATATAAAAACCTTGTTTTTGACTAATCGTGCCTAAAACTGTTTTTTCAATGCTTTTATGTGTCAACGCAGACCGAGCAGGCCAAACACAATTGAGCAAAACGTTTTGCTCTTGGACAAAACGTTTTGTCCGAAAACATTTTTTCCCAATTGGTGTGCGTTCAGACTTAGGCCACTTAACTCATTTTGGACAAAAATCGACTTGACCATTTATTCTTTGGGCTTACAGATATACATCTATGAGAGAAATGTTTTGAAAACAATTAATTTTTACTTTCTCCTTACCTATATTAAATGTTAATATATATATACTGTATATATAGGGTATATATAGGCCTACAGGGAGAAAGTATTGGATTCATGTCAAAATTTCGATGTCGAGATTTTGATGGATATACACGTTTTGAGGTCCCCTGAATCCAAAAAAGTGAGATTCGTAACATGTTCTGTCTGTGTGTGTCTGTCTGGGTTCAATTTAAAGTATGAAGAAATTGAGCCAGGAAGATGAAATTTTATATTTAAGTTAGTCACCCCCTAGGGCGTGAAAATAATCTTTTAATCAAAATCGGCCAAAAAGTACTAGTACTTTACTGATGTATAATACTTTTTCATTTTTTTCGATTTTCTCAAAATTCGCTCCAATGATTTTGATTAAAATTCAAAAATCAATTATTTATTAGATGCTCTTTCAAATGTATGGTATATTCTCATTTTGCCATTGAATTCTTCTGAAGACCACTTTACTCTTGTACTTTTTTTTTTTTTTTAACATTCACACTTTTTTTGAATATATATTATTTTGAGTCCAGGCATTCTTATTTAAGCCATTTGGTATCCAAATGGCTTAAATAAAATCATCGGACTGCCTGGGTCCGAACCCGCGACTTTTGGTATACGAGGTTAGCACGCTAACCTCTACGCCAAACCCCGAGGGCTACTCTTGTACTTTTTTTTTTTGAAAAAAAAAACACTCACACTTTTTTCTCATTCACACTCCCATTTACACACACATTCACACAGTCTTTTCGGCAACTCAGGCCATATAAGACTTTTTACGATATCCGTTATTGATACATATAGGGTACAGTACATATATGGGGTCCAGGCATTCTTATTTAAGCCATTTGGTATCCAAATGGCTTAAATAAAATCATCGGACTGCCGAACCCACGACGCGACGTTTGGTATACGAGGTTAGCACGCTAACCTCTACGCCAAGCCCCGAGGGCTACTCTTGTACTTCATAGGAAAGATAGGAGAAATGGTTGTCATGGTTAACAAAATATAAATAAACAAATAGTTTATAAATTTTTCTAATTCATATGTACCGTACTGTCGGAAACTAAATATATCTCGACACAAAAAATCTGGCGTGACAATCACAGTACACAACTTTCGATTATCAATGGTAAGAGAAAGTTGTGTGCTGTGTAACAGTCCCACCAGAATTTTATTTATTAATTGACATATCTGAAAAAATTGCCCTAAACCGGAATGTATATAAGAGAAGACTCATGTCTTTGATCCAAGAGACCGAGGCAGCCCTATATAGGCTATTATTTTTTGATAATAATAAAACAACAACCGAGCTTTTTTATTATCTACGAACACTCTTTTGACAAATCGTTTGTTTTAGTTTGTGACAAAGATTTTTTTTTTAGTTGTAAGCTCTCACTCACATATCTTTCTTTCCCTTTTCGAATCTCTTCGAAATCGTCTCCCTCTCTCTCTCTCTCTCTCTCTCTCTCTCTCGAGATAAATATAAATGGCTGGCCGGACTGGACTGCCGGCGGAGGAAAAAAATCATCCTTCTACGTGATTTTTTTACCCCTTATCTAATTTGGAAACAAAGTGAGTTGCTGACCCAGTGAGTGCCTAACGAACCAATGCCCAACAAAAGGGGTTGTCTATTGTCTCAGGAGAACATCTCATCTTCAGTGCTTCGATTCGATTGTTTAGAATATCTATTTCATATATATTTAAAAAAAAAATCAACTCAGGCTTTAAGTTATTTCGATTAGACAAAAGGTAATCAAACAAAACCCTCCTCATAAGGAATATTAGAATAAATTTATTTTTTTATATATGTACAATGTACACTGTACAGTAAGCGCCACAATTAAGTCCCCACCTGATAGCTTTGTCCTTAAGTATATGGTGTATAGTGAAATAATTGACCGAAAAGGTAAAACGTAAAATCTGGTACAGATGATTATATTTTAACTTTTTAAATTTAAAATTATTTTCCCATTTACCATATACTTATGGCTAAAGCTATCAGGTGTACAGTGTAGTGAGCGCCACAATTAAGTCCCCATCTGGGAGCTAGTACCTTAAGTATATGGTTTATAGTGAAATAGTTTTAGGGACCGAAGAGGTAAAATAAAATCTGGTACAGATGATTTTCATTCATTAAAATTATATCACTAAATGCCATATACTTAATGTTCTAGCTCCCAGGTGGGGAATTAATTGTGGCGCTCACTGTAGATACTAGAACCCTATTTGTTTTTAAAATTTTTTAAAGACAAAACCACAAAGCTCCAATGATGGTTTCAAAAAGAACCGAATCATCAGCGTTGATTTTTTTAAAAATTTTATTAAATTAATGAAAAAATGCTCGCATCTTTCTTCTGCTTTTTAACTATTGTACAGCCATAAAACTCCATTTGCTACTTCTTCTTTTTCATCTTATTCTAATGATTAATATTTCATTTATAATTCCAACTCCAAGAAATTCAAATGATCCTATCATCTCAATAATCATGGTATTTAAAAGCTCAGCAAGCTCTTAGGAAGGTTGTATTAAAAAAAAAAATTCTCAACAAATCATAACGTCTATGAGCATAAATAAGAAAACTCCGTGAGTGAGGTCAGCAGTCAGAGTATGCATTTATCATAGGCGGAATTCCGTAGCATTTGGCTGTATTGTATGACTCATTCGGCAGGGCAGCGAAAGTGCTGCTGGTCAGTGCCCATCTGTTTTGTACAGTACTGTTTGAGAGAACATCGTTTGAGGTTTGCGATTCCCGCAAGACATTGCACGTTGCTTTCTTTCTTGCTCTTCCTCTGGCCTCAGGCCAACCGCATCTCTTCCAAGGTCGACGACATTTTTCCTCTCTCTGTGAAATATCCCCCCTTCGATCAAGTTTACAAATTTATTTTAAAATTAGATCTTTCTTTTTAAATTTATTTCTTAAGGAATTTAGAAGCCGGTTTTTATACAGTTCAATTTTATTTTGTTTTGTTCTAACTTGGGGCGTAATTTTGTAAAAGACACTTTTTTATTTTTAAAATAAAGAAGTTAAGAGAAAAACCCTGGAAAGGAAAAGTCCATCTCTCTTTTATATGAAAAATCTGGTGTGATAGTCGCCAACTTTCTCTTATCTTAGGTAATCGAAAGTTGAGTTCTGTGATTGTCACACCAGATTTTTTGTGTCGACATATGTTTAGTTTCCGCCGATATATTAAAGCTCAAGATGTAAAAAAAAATTTTTTTTAACACTCACACTTTTTTCTCATTCACACTCACACTTACACACACATTCACACAGTCTTCTCGCCAACTCAGCCTTATAAGATTTAAACGATACTCAATATTTAATAATTATATATATTTGGGGTCCAGGCATTCTTATTTAAGCCATTTGGTATCCAATTTGCCCTGACCCTGAACCCTTGGTATACAAGGCAGGCGCGCTACCAACTACACCAAGCCCGAGGGCATATAAAATATATAAACATGGGAAAATATTTATATTTTGTTACTATGGCTACCATTTCTCCTATCTTTCCTATGAAGTACAAGCGTAAAGTGTGCTTAAATGTTCACAAGATTTCAAGGGCAAAATAAGAATATTCATTTGAGAGAGCATCTAAAAAATAATTTATTTATCAGTTTTAAACAAAATCGTTGGATATAGATAATGGAGAACAGCCGTTTATTAGGTAGGAAGTATATTAAAAAATTCCCTCTTTTATTTCTATAAAAATTTTTTATAAACCATGTAATCTTAATTCATATTAAAAGCGACATTTCTTGTTTAAACGAACTATTTCCTTAAAACTTTAATTGGAAACTTGAATATGAATATTAAGATTATAATATTTTACAATAATAAACACTAAAAAAGAGGTAAAAAAAAATTCAAGAGTATAAAATACAGTTAAAAATTTTTTAATTATCAACTGGAAATAGTCTAAAAATTTATAGTAATATAAATACATATAATATATAGTGATGAAGCCATGTGGAATTTCTAATAATTAAAAGCTTACTTGTCAGATCTCCGTTAGAATTGATTATAATATTGAATATTTTAATGAAAGGATAAACTTCCGGGGGGCCATTTTGCGGATTACATAACAAGATCACAAAGTTCGCAGGGAAAGGAGGATTCGATTTCAATTGTTCGCTTTAAAGGTCCGGTCCTCTCCCTCTCTCTTACTCACTACGAAAATATTTCCTTTGATGCGCCGAATATTTACAGGAAACTCATTTTAATTAGAGCGCGATTTCTATTGAGAAATATGGATTGTAATTTTGCAAGAGGTCAATAACAGTTAAAAAATTATTCTATTCATAATGCATAAATATAATTCGTATTTAATATTCGACAGTGTTCACCGACGAGTGCTGAATATCAGAACGTTCTTAAGGTGTGGAAGTACAAGCAAAAATGTTCGTCAGATAATTATCTAAAAAAATCCCAGAGCATTATGGGAGGGGTTGAAAAAATCCCTTGAGAGCCGACGCGAGAGAAATAATAGGGCCGGACATTGGTTGCGTGTTAGCGTTAATGATGGATCATGTGATGATGGGCATCCCGTGAAAAAAGGGCAGCCGCCCTCTAAAGCCCTCCATTATTCCTTCTTAAGGTCATCCAGGGTCAACCCTTCAACTTCATGCCTTGCGATGAAAACCCACTTAACCTAAGAAACAAACAAATAAAAACACCGACGTGTTCATTCCAACACGTAATAAAAAATACCGTCGGTCAGGGCAGATTGGATTTGAAGTTTTTTGGAAGTTAATTTAGCCGTCATAGCGAATGTTCTGGTAGCTAAGTGATGAAACGAAGGCATCCCGATCTCATTAACTTCCTCAACAGTAGCGGTAGAGAAAAAAAATTGTTATTAGGTTTTAATTTTGATCGGAACTTGAATAGCGCGAAGAAAAACACAGTGCCTGGCGGGGGGATTGAGTAATTATTACACCGTAATGACTGCCGCGCTGTGAATGGAGGCATCGTGTGTTCCTGAAGAAGGCCACCGGGGAGTTAAAGGAAGCCCGCGGCTTTTTCGGACCGTTGCGGTTGTTCGCCTGACCGTTGCACCATCGCCACTTACACCCGTTGGCCCAATTCACTACTCCACACGTTCCATCTTCGGCTCTTTATTCGCTTTTAGTCTCGAACTTGTTCGATTTATTTCATTATATAAACATCACCTTCTTCATCTACTTTTATTTATTGCCTTCAGGCACAATCATACAGGAAATCTTAAGAAGTTTTTAATCTATTTATGAGCACCATCAAAAATCGCATACGCAGCGGTATCAACAATCTTTGCCTGATTTTGTCTTCAACAACTTCGGTATCAATTTATCTTACATTCATACAAACCGCGAAATAGAAATATTAAAAAGAGAAAATAGGGCGGGATTGTGATCTTATCTCGATTAGAGGCTTAATAGGTTCCAAATGAATTAAATTGAATGCATGGATGGATTAAGCGTTTCGAAACTGTCGGGTGAAAATTTCGCAGTACGTAAGTGGGATGGCCAGACGCAGACCTTGACACCATATGCACTCAAAATCAAAGTGTACTAATCATTATTTAATAATTATTCTCTTAATCGCACGTTCATCCATATCATTATTATAATGATCTTGATTACATTATATGCTACGAATTCAATTAGTTTTCGTAATCCCTCTTACGCTTGTCAGATTATATCATATTGGAAAATTTACATTATAAAACGTCTTGTAAAACAAACCTAATATTAAATTCGAAATTAGTCACGGCGGGAGGTCTTCAAATTAAAAATTTATTTGCACTTTTTTTTTGGCAATACTTCTTCTTTCCTGGCTCTAAGTTAATAAAATACAAATTTGCATACCATAAAAAAATGCGGATACATATACATATATATATAATTGATAGTGTCGATTTGGCCTAAGGAAAGTGTCAACGACACCGAAATGTTTGCCAAAAAAAAGCGCAAATAAATTTTCGAAGCCTGGGTGTGATTTATTTCGAATATTTTCAAAAAACATCTTGAATAATTCTAAACAAGAATTTTATCGATTGTCGGCTGGTGATATTTCTTGGGATCCGAAAGAACTCTGTTTACCCACTCCCACCACACAAGAAATAAAATATTTTATAGGTATTGACTAAGTTTGCGAATTATTAAATTTAAATTGGTAATTGTTGTTTCTTTTTTTTAATTCGTTTAAGGTCTTTTTCGGCATCTGTCGCCGGATTTCTATATATTTCATTTGAATGGTAGGCTTATTATTCAATTCAAATAAATTTTTCGCCTGGTAATGGATGCGAACTCATAACCCTTAACGTTCGGCAATAAAAGCTAATGCTCTACCTTTGAGCCATAGGCCAAGGGTGTTTGCTTTAGTTGAAACAAGAGTGTGAGTAAAAACACTTTTCCTCATGGGGTTCCTCTTCAATAAAATAGAATATGAATAATTTAAAAAATAAACTCCAATTTGTTTCTTCTCATTTCTAAAGATATAATTTGAATAAATTATAATTGATTTCCCATATTTTTTCATTATAAAAACAAGACGGACATATTAAAATATTATCTATTTAAATTTTTTAAATATTTTTAATTGACATCTTATTTAATAGACTTCACTTTGACGTATACATTTTCTAAATGGAATTAGATTGGTTCGAATTTCACGCCTCTAGGGGTTCATTTCCAGCCCAATATAATAATAATTCAGGGAGTAACAACGTTAAGAGGAGAAAGTAAAAGTTATAAAAAAATACTTGTCTTTTCTAAGGGTTTGATTTAATATGA
The DNA here is from genome assembly GCA_023213315.1 of Euborellia annulipes. NCBI lineage: Eukaryota > Metazoa > Arthropoda > Insecta > Dermaptera > Anisolabididae > Euborellia > Euborellia annulipes. The sequence continues at coordinate 102,486 of JAKCPI010004035.1, forward strand.
ATTGGAAATCTTTTAATATTTAATTTCAAATTTAAATTGATTTTTTTATATCCAGAACTATAAATCCGTTGCATTTTTTCTAACTACAAGCAGAATATACGTATTTCCCTCATTCAACTCTTTCATTAATAATTACACTTTTAAATTCAATCTTTATAGCTAATATTTCGGTGTAATCATGTTGAGAAATGGGTAAATACGGCCTATAAATAAATCCCCAAGAAGATATTCTTGGATATAATCTACCTTCTGCTATGGGTATATATAAAAATGAAATAGGAAAAATGTACGTATGTATATGTTCTATAGAAATCCACAATTTTCAATGAATCTATTTGAAATTAAGAACAAATATAGTAGTACATGGACCAGGGAGTAACGTAGTAATAATTTGAATCTCTTAAATATTTTGGAAAATTAATTATAATCAAATTTCTTCAATATGGGAACACAAAATCTACAAGTTGGCTTGGAAATTAGAGAGGCAATTAGTTGATCTGTGAGTCAGCTTTCCAGGCATACGACATAGAGCTGTGGGAGGAGCTACGCAGTAGTTGAAAAAAACGATATGACTGACTCGAGACACACAAACACACACACAGATAGACCATGTCGCGAAAACCGGGACCCCAAAACATGTATATCCATCAAAATCTCGACATCGAATTTTTGACATGAATCCAATACTTACTCACAATATATATATACTATATAAGTAAGAGAAAGTAAAAAAAATAATTTAGAGAAAAGGAGATGGGATAATCGTCCTGATCATCCCCACCTTCAACGATACCTTCACGTTAATATAAAATTTCATATAGGCTATTATTTATCATTGATTGAATAGAAAATAAATTTTAAAAAAGTTATCCTAGGTCTAAAATCATCAAAGTTATGGGTGGTACTCTGAATTTTGAGTTCAAATTCATTCACCCCAGATATATTAATTTCCAAATCACGTTTCTTCCTCGAATTAATTTGCTAAAAACACGTTATTGTTAAAAATATCTTTTTTTTTTCTTGTGACATGTTCAAAATTGCTTGACGTTTTGAATTAAGATAATTACTGATTTTAATGAATAAATGATTCATTTAGGGCGTTCTCTGCACTCGATAACCACGATTATTATTTATTATTGCCCATGTCCCGATAGCGATCAGTGGTTCGAGTATCGGCAAGTGGGCCAATGGTTCCGGACCCTTGCTTGCTCTCTGCTCTCTGGACCAACCCCAACCCAGCCTCCCGGGCTTTTCACCCACTCAACTCAAAAATTAATACATTTACTTGTCCGTCTTGTTTATCCTGATAGGATCTTTAGGAAATTTTAATTATTTTTTAATTAATAGATAGTAAAAAAAAAGAAAATTCTCTTTTTACATGTTGAAAGGCATTCATTCGGAAGAATTTTTGTTTGGTTGAGGAGTGAAGAACCCGCTTTAACATGTGGGAGGTTTCAAGATTCGTTCGACCTTTGACGTAAAATTTTTTTTAATTTTAGATTATAAGATTAGTTAACCTCTTCAACAAGAGAGAGAGAGAGAGAGAGAAGGATAACGGCTGGGATTAATTTTTTGATCAAGTCGTGGATTAATTTTTATAGGTTAAAAGAAATTTATAATAACCTTTATAAATCTTATTGAAGTAAAAATAAAAAATATTCTTTTGAAAATAAGATGAAGAATTTTTATTTTCTCTCGCTTTTGTTAAAAAAATGATTGAAATTTTAAATCAAAATCTCATAAATTACAAGCAAAAGTAGGCAAAATCGTCCTTTTTGTGAGTAAATTCGCTGAGTCTTTTGCCTTAAAGACTAGTGTATCTAAATCCTCCGTTGCAACTTTGATCTAGTCATCAGTCGCCTATGTATTCTATTCACATCCTTTTAGATAATCGAAAATAATATTTGCTTCCAGTCTGAAACTACGACTTGATCGCGTTTTTGAACTAATTCTACGTGCTGTTTGTTTTTTAATCCCATTGGTTTATGGAAATTTCCCATAGGCCTTATTAAAACACTATTTTTTCAGTCAAGTTACTTTATTTAAAAATCTGGTGTGACTGGTCCCACAGCACACAACTTTCTCTTATCTTCGGTAGAAAAAAGTGGGTTTTGCAACATTGTCTGTATGTGAACAAAATATCTCAAGAATGAAAAGAGCTAGGAGGTTGAAATTTTATATTTAAGTTTAGTACACCCATAGGACGTGATACGAAGCTTTTGAACAAAATTGGCCAAAAACTTCTAGTACTTTACTGATGCTTTTTTTCGATTTTCTCAAAATTTGCTCCAACAATTTTGATTAAAATTCAAAAATCAATTATTTTTTAGATGCTCTTTAAAATGTATATTCTCAGATTGCCATAGAAATCTTCTGAAAACCACTTTACTCTTGTACTTCATAGGAAAGATAGGACAAATGTTTGTCAGAGTAACAAAATATAAATATTTTCCCATGCTTATAAAATTTCATCTTGAATTCAAATGTGCCGTGCCCTCAGGCTTGGTGTAGTTGGAAGCGCGCCTGCCTTGTATACCAAAAGTCGCGGGGTTCGACCCCAGGTAGTCCGGTGATTTTATTTAAGCCATTTGGATACCAAATAAAAAATGCCTAGACCCCAAATATATATATATTTATCAATAACGGTTATCGTCAAAAGTCTTATATGGCCCGAGTTGTCGAAAAGACTGTGTGAATGTGTGTGTGAGTGTGAATAAGAAAAAAGTGTGAGTGTTTAAAAAAAAAATATATACCGTCGGAAACTAAATATATGTCGACACAAAAAATATGGTGTGACAAGCACAGAACAGAACTTTCCATTACCGAAGGTAAGAGAAAGTTGTGTGCTGTGCGACCAGTCACACCAGATTTTTGAGTATTATTGAGTATCTTATTGTCTTCTTCTCATAGAAAAATTTAATTTTAATATTTCCCCTTTAGGCTCATATTTTAATGATGATTGTCATGAAAAATGCTCTATAGACAAACACTGTGACCATTTGATAACAAGTATATTAAAAAAAAAAAAAAAAATTATCAATGAAATTATTAAGAAAAATACAAAACGATTAGAGAGGGAATTTATTTTGCTGACGTGTCGTGTGGGTTGCAGCTGACAGGCGCTCGTTCATTCTTTCTAATTTATCCAATTTGATTTCACCTATAAATTATTATAATATCTATTTCTTCAACTTATATACACATTTCATTCATAAAAGATTATTTCCATTTGTGCCGTGCTGTGTGTGGCTGCACTAACATTACACATTCCGAATATTATGAAAAACTATTTAAAGAAAGTTGTGTGCTGTGCGACTAGTTTTTGTGTTGAGATATTTTTAGTTTTCGTCAGTAGGGTACATTTGAATTCAAGATTTAAAATTTATAAACAAACAAATATTTATATTTTGTTACCATAGCAACCATTTCTCCTATCTTTCCTATGAAATACAAGAGTAAAGTGGTCTTCACAAATTGGGTTGTCCAATATCTTTTCTCTTGATGGTACATTTTAAAGAGAATCTAAAAAATAAGTTAATTGATTTATGAATTTAAAAAAAAGTCGTTGGGGCGAATTTTGAGAAAATCGAAAAAAAAAAAAAAAAAAAAAAAAAAAAACTGAATAACTATAGTTTTTCAGTTTTATTTTATGTATACATAAAATAAAATACTAGTACTCTTTGGCCGATTTTGATTAAAAGCTCTCTTTTTCTTTAAATATTTTTTTTTTCTATTTATTGACAGATTTTTTTTTTTTTTTTTTTTTTTTTTAAACATTCACACTTTTTTCTCATTCACACTCACACTCACACACACATTCACACTGTCTTTTCGGCAGCTCAGGCCATATAAGACATTTACGATAACCGTTATTTATGAATTTTATATATATTAGGGTCCAGGCATTTTTATTTAAGCCAATTGACAGATTTGAATTTCATCAGCGAGGTTTGAATCCCCCCCCCTCCCCAAGACTTCGATTACTTGAAATCACCATTTATCCGAACAAAGACTCATTTTCTTACCCACTGTGCCAAAGATGGTTGTTTCTCCTTTCAGTCTTTTTCATATGCTGAAAAAAAGGGAATAAGAAGAATAATAATAATAATGGAAAAAAAATATGCCCTATATTGTGTCTAATTATTTAAAACAAGAAGCCTAAAACTACTCCCACTTGGCCTTTTCACATGATATTAAGAGAGGGGGAATTCCTTAAAATTATTTTATTTCTTCCTTTTGCAAAAATATGCAGTTTTTTGCTTGATTTAATTATTGGCAATTTTTTTTTTTTCTCGTTTTGGTTTCAGTAGATTTTTAATAAAAATACTTAGGAGTATTTGCTCAGTTCCATTTGAATCCAACGTAATTCTCGACTTTTTTTTCCTTCAACTATTTGTTCTCGATTCCTCTCCAAAATCCTAACACGCACAAAAAAATCTCATTCCAGGCCTCCCCCAATAAGACCCTATTTGCACCATTGACCCCGAAATACATTCTTCACCATAAAGTTTTTTTTTTTTCTATCATTTTGTTACGTTTCGTCTACTTTAGAAACAACAAATAAATGAAAATGTTCTATTGTCTTTTTCAATGAGAGTCAGACGTCAGACTGTCTCATAAATGTCATCATTTGAATGAAATGATAACAGATTTTATATTTTATGAAATGAGTAGAATAAAATACCATTATACATTAATTCCAACAAGGATATTTAAAAAAGTAATAGTTTTATTTCTAAGTGATTCTTAACACCTATTTTCTTTTTACTTTCTCTTACCTCTATATATATGTTAATATATAGAGAGAGAAAGTATTGGATTCATGTCAAAAATTCGATGTCGAGATTTTGATGGATCTTCACGTTTTGAGGTCCCCTGAATCCAAAAAAGTGGTTTTCGCGACATGGTCTGTCTGTCTGTGTGTCTGTGAAAAAAATATCTCAAGAACGGAAAAAAGTTAGGAAGTTGAAATTTTATATTTAAGTTAGGCACCCCCATGGGATGTGACACGAAGCTTTTGAACACAATCGGCCAAAGAGTACTAGTACTTTACTGATGCACTTTTTCTGTTTTTTCGATTTTCTCTAAATTTGCTCCAACCATTTTAAAAAAATTCAAAAATCAATTATTTTTTAGAGGCTCTTTCAAATGTATATTCTTATTTTGTCATTGAAATCTTCTGAAGACCACTTTACTCTTGTACTACATAGAAAAGATAAAAGTGGTTTCTATGGTAACATAATATAAATATTTTCACATATAAATTTTACACCTTGAAAATCGAATGTACCGTACTGTCGGAAACTAAATACATTTCGACACAAAAAATCTGGTGTGACAAGCACAGTACACAACTTTTGATTACCTAAGGTAAGAGAAAGTTGTGTGCTGTGCGCCAGTCACACCAGATTTTTTTTAATTTGACGGCAAATTTTTTCATTTCTGCCATGAAGATCAAAAGATATTCTTTTTTTTATTTATAAATATTGAAATAAGTACATTTATTATTTACACCCTTTTCGACGTCATGTTTTTCAGTTATTTATTTTTTCGCCTTTTATTCATTAATATAAAACTTTTTCTTTCTTAGTTTTATTTCCTATAAAGGCCAACTTAAGATCTATTTAATTATGTTCTTTAGGTTCATTAAAAACGTTTATTTAAAATTAATAAATTTTTAAAGGGAACTTTATTGATTTTGGGGAAAATCCAAAATTTTCCACTATTGTTGAGATTGTGAATTGATAATATCTTTATTCCTATTCAATGAATTTCAATTTTGACATAGACCCTATTCATATGAAATTATATTCAATCATTTCAATGAAATCACTTCAATTTTCTAATAATGTTTCTATAATGAAAAGAAAAAATGACATATGAAATAAGCTCGATTCTGAATGTAGTCAGAATTGGTGAGTGATTTCAAATATATTATTACTCTATTAGGCGGCTTGCATACACATCAGGCCATTGTTCCCTTATGGAATCGTTAAATATGACTTAACCTAATTTTATTTCCATCGTTTCGTATTAATATTTTAATTTTAACTACTCAAGAAAGGTCAATAACCTGGTCAAATTGATATTATTTAAATTAGCTACAAAAACCTTTTTCCCTGTATATTATTAAAGTAAACCATGAAATATTAATATTAGTAATGGCTTAGTAGTTTTTCTGATAATTAAAAAAATAATATTCAATGAGTTTTACTATTTCAATTTACTTTTCTATGGAGTATAAAATATTACCAATAGACCTGAAAATATTCGTATAAGATATTAAAAAAAAATAAATAAATAAAAACGATGATATTTCCGTAGCCCTCGGGAAGAGTATAGAAAGCCTTGGTCTTTTCTCTTATTTATTTATTTATTTATTTTTTCAATTTTATTTAAAGCCTTTTTCGGCATTGAATGTCATTTCGAAATTAGTGCGGAATCAGCATTTGTGGGCCTAAAATTTTTCGAATTGCAGGACCTCACATACGGCTGCACCGTTTTAAAATCTTGCTGAGTTAGTATTAGGCCTATTTATTTTTTTTTTTATTTCTGTTGTTAGAGAAAACCAGTGGTAGTCGAGATGTCTCTCTGAGGGGGGGAGGGGGGGGGGAGGATCTTGAAATTTATGTAACCCAGTTCTCCGCGAAAGGACAGACAAGAGACCGGGATAATAAGATTTTTCCTGATTATTTCTCTTGACTCTTGTGATTTATTTCTTTAAATATTTGAAATATAAAAAAAAAAAAAAAAAAAAAGAGACTGATTTATAGTACTTAAAAATAAATATTTTTTTATTATTACTAAAGACAGAATTTATTTGATTAAATTTTACAAAGTTCTGATTGAATTATATTCATACGGGATTATTGGGCCAGAAAGTTATAATTTTTTTACTTACTTTTTAAAAAATTAATTTTTTTTATCAAGTTAATACAGCAAACAATCTGCCCCCAGGTTTATTTGTTATTATTAATCACATATTAATTAAGAAAATTTTTAACTAAGCCTAGTGGATTTATTTAAAAATTATCTGTCAAATAGTTCAGCACTCTTACAAAAGATGGCAGGCTAGTCTAAAAGCCGGTACATTATTAACCTATATCTGGCTTATATTTATATGCTTTTTATAAAAGATTCATAATATATAATAACATTTATAAAGTATTCATTGTTAAGAAAACCAACTAAATGCATTAAATTATTAGCTACCATGCTGACATTGTCAGATTATATTTTTTTAAATATAAAATTCAACCTCGTAGCTCATTCTCTTTTAACTTTATTTTGAACACAATCAGCCATTTTGCGGGATCCACTTTTTTGACACAGGCTGGCCTCAAAACGTGTATTAACATATATATAGCTATAGAAAGTAAAAGATCGTTGTCTAAATTCTACCGTGAATACAAAATTCTCTTTTTATTGTCATAGATAAAAACTTTTATGTCCCCCACTTCGTCCCGTCCCATGTTTGACATCACAATTCTCGCTAGCTCAAATAATTCTTTCATCATGTATAATTTGATTTTCAATTTAAATGAAATTTAAACGGCAAAGCGCGAGTATATCCCCTGCTTTCGTATTCATCGGGTTTTCTGATATGCCGTCTCTCTATTATATGAACAAAATTTAAAAAAAGTTTCTAAAATAAGCTCATTATTGATTTAAAAAAATTTTAATTATTCGTTCATTTAAAGATCCTCTGACCTCGTTATTAGATTTATTTTTATACTAAAAACATTATTAGAAGACATTTCATTATTGAAACATCATAAAATAAACATAAAGTCGGATAATAAAACGAATGTTTAGAGCTCTTTATTTAGGGTATCCTTGATTGTTTCCGAAGAACAAACAATCACAGATACAGTATTAGTAGTCTAGGTAATTTAAGTGCACCACAAAAAATGTATAAAATACTAATTTATTAATCTGCATATAAACGTTTTATTATCGGAGCATGCCTTTATAATATCTAAATCAAGATTTCTCTATTGCTTAATTATTCATTTAAGGGTATAAACTGATAGGATAGAAAGTTACCCAAGTTATGAAATATTTAAAAATATTTTTTATTGTTATAAATATTAATATAACAGGGTTGAAAAGTTGAGATTTTAATTGCATGTTGTTGGCACAATTGAAATATACTTTTGAAATAAGTTTCTCTATCATATTTAAAACAGTTCAAATTCAAACCGGGGTTGGTTTTCTCTCTCTCTCTAAGTTTCATCTAATTATTAAGAGTGATCTTGCCTTTTTTTTTAATGACTTTTTTTTGTTTCAGCGTTCGGTACTCTTCCGGGCTGATAGTTCTGTCACGCACACGCAGCATGACCTGACCTCTTCACCTGAGAGCTTCGTCTCCGCACAGGATGAGGTAAGCAATCTCAACGTCAACAATTCATAACTAAACTAATTAAGTCTAAATATTATTATAGAGTAATATAGTAAATATATTAGTAATAGGGTGAATAGGGTAGGTGGTAGGCTTTCCTCTTTTTTTAGATCAAGAAAAAATGTAGAGTATTTAGTAATCAAACCCTGATAGAGTGACATTGTCACAATGGTCTGAGTCCCGTGACTTCTTTATTTTTAAATATGGCTGACTGTTATTTTCGAGAATTTTTTGACTTTATCTTTAAAAGCCCAATCAGAAACTTTTGATTTTATTTTTAACGTATTCTACGAAAGTTAATTGTTAAAATGTAAGTTTTTAGTTTTTTTTTATCTATATCAGGAGTGACTACATAATTCGATATGTGCTCGTTTCGTCCATATTCCAATACATGCTCAATTTCAATTTTTTTAATAATTAATAACACGATAACACTGCGTCAGGTCTGCTTAAAAAAAACTAAGTGTTTTATACGTATATGTTAGTGATTAATAACATATTCAAAAATCTGGTGTGACTGGCGCACAGCACACAACTTTCTCTTACCTTCGGTAATCGAAAGTTGTGTATTGTGCTTGTCACACCAGATTTTTCGTGTCGAAATATATTTAGTTCCCGACAGTACGGTACATTTGAATTCAGATGTTTTTTTTTTTTTTTTTTTTTTTATTTACTTTTTCCCTATATTACAATTTTTTATTGAATTCAGATGTAAAATTTATAAGTATGGGAAAATATTTATATTTTGTTACCATGGCAACCATTTCTCCTATCTTCCCTATGAAATACAAGAGTAAAGTGGTCTTCAGAAGATTTCACTCGCAAAATGAGAATATACATTTTAAAGAGCATCTAAAAAATAATTGATTTTTGAATTAAAAAAAAAAATCGTTGGAGCAAATTTTGAGAAAATCGAAAAAAACTGAAAAACTACATCAGTAAAGTACTAGTACTCTTTGGACGATTTTGATTAAAAGCTTATTTTTCAGGTCCCGAGGGGTGTTTAACTTAAATATAAAATTTCAACTTCGTAGCTCAATTCCTTCATGCTTAAAATTGAACACACACACACACACACACACAGACAGACCATGTCGCGAAAACCACTTTTTTGGATTCAGGGGACCTCAAAACGTAAAGATCCATCAAAATCTCGACATCGAATTTTTTGACATGAATCCAATACTTTCTCTCTATATATATATTACATATATACATAGGTAAGAGAAAGTAAAAATTAGCTTTTAATATACGAGTATATAAGGGCCTTAACGTCCGAACAACCTTAATATTATAAATAATCTCTCATATTCAGTAGCTCTTTAATAATGTATATTGGATTACAATTCATTTGGATAAACATATATGATAAATAAATTTTGACTTGGAATAAATTAGTGTCTATTCTATCTCATTGCTCTTGCATATTTCGCATTTGACAAAAATTCAATTAATTAATATAATTTAAAAACCGAAAAATATTTCCTTCTGAATTCATAATGAAAATTATTAATTATCATTATAAATTAATACAGTATAATCTCGCTTAGCGAGCACCTCTCATAACGGGCAAAACAAATTGTAAAATAATGACTTGCTTAACGAGCGCCGTTTCGAATAACAAAACTTTCAAAATCAGCACTTCGAGACGTTTAAATAGTTTTTGTTAATTTTATTCCAAATTTTATCATATTCTTTAAGAGATATTATTGATCCAATGTTATGAGTGCGAGATTTATCTTTTCGAATGAAGAATATATTTTTATTCAAGATGAGCGGAGAATAAAATCACTCATATGGAGATATTTTAGATCAAATTTTATTGCTCTATCATCAGCCCATATTGAGAATAATAATATCTTTTATACACAGTGATTTTTTATCTGGTAATGATGATGGAGACACTTTTATTTTCCAAGTCACTTAGTATAATCATTATAATAAATTTCATTTGAATTATAAGCCAAGTGAAACGAAAGCTTGACTTCAACTAAATTCGAAAAAAAAAAATTAGGTGTTAGCTGTGTCTTCTACACAGCCGGTGGCTTTTTAACGTGACAACGTCTTTTGCTTGATTTAAAAAAAATTTTTTTTCTCTTACCTATATTGAAATATAAAGAGAGAAAGTATTGTTTTTATTTTTTTTTTACTAGTAGTTTGTTTTCATAAATAAACATGTTCAAACATTTTCATTGAAACAATATATGACAGGTGTGGCCAAACTTTTATCCATTAAGGGCGACATATGCTTAAAAAATGAGGTTTTTCGAAAAAAAAATTAATTTTGGAGTTAATTACTCGGGAATTTTTTATTTATTCTATTAGAGGTTATCTTTCTGCACTAAATGACATCTCATTTAGTCGGATCTGATTAGCCGTTCGGAATCTACAGGGGTTTAAAATTTCGAAAAACGAAATCCCGCCGAGTGCTCTCATGCGGTAAAATGACCTCATATCAAAAAAAAGAAAAAAAAGCCCTCGGGGTATTGAACCACTCTTTCTAAAACTATATTTAGATTTAATGTAGCTTTTATGGTCAAGTAGCTAGGCGTTGCACAAGTAGGGCTATTTTTCGATATTTTTTTGCCTAAAAAATGAGGTTTTTCGAGAAAAAAACCAATTTTGAAGTTAATTACTCGGGATTTTTTTATTTATTCTATTAGAGAGGTTATCTTTCTGCACTAAATGACATCTCATTTAGTCGGATCTGATTAGCCGTTCGGAATCTACAGGGGTTTAAAATTTCGAAAAACGAAATCCCGCCGAGTGCTCTCATGCGGTAAAATGACCTCATATCAAAAAAAAGAAAAAAAGCCCTCGGGGTATTGAACCACTCTTTCTAAAACTATATTTAGATTTAATGTAGCTTTTATGGTCAAGTAGCTAGGCGTTGCACAAGTAGGGCTATTTTTCGATATTTTTTTGCCTAAAAAATGAGGTTTTTCGAGAAAAAAAACCAATTTTGAAGTTAATTACTCGGGATTTTTTTATTTATTCTATTAGAGAGGTTATCTTTCTGCACTAAATGACATCTCATTTAGTCGGATCTGATTAGCCGTTCGGAATCTACAGGGGTTTAAAATTTCGAAAAACGAAATCCCGCCGAGTGCTCTCATGCGGTAAAATGACCTCATATCAAAAAAAAGAAAAAAAGCCCTCGGGGTATTGAACCACTCTTTCTAAAACTATATTTAGATTTAATGTAGCTTTTATGGTCAAGTAGCTAGGCGTTACATAAATAGGGCTATTTTTCGGTATTTTTTTGCCTAAAAAATGAGGTTTTTCGAGAAAAAACCAATTTTGAAGTTAATTACTCGGGATTTTTTTATTTATTCTATTAGAGGTTTTCTTTCTGCATCAAATGACATCCCATTTAGTCTGATCTGATTAGCCGTTCAGAATCTACAGGGGTTTAAACTTTCAAATTTTAATTTACCGCAGCGCGGTAAAATAAAATGATAGGAAAAAAATAAATGCTGAAATCTTTAGCTGAAAACTCATTCTTTCTAACCGTATATTTCTCATAATTATACCTCTTAAGACAGAGGAGTTATTCAAGCCAATAAACTTTTTCGTGCAAGCCCCTCTAACATGCCACTATAGACACATGATTTGTAAGACGTTGTCACGTCAAAAATCTCGAATCCAAGAGCGTCGAAAAATCATCTAAAATAATTTATTTTTTGAAAATTCCAACGAGAACAACTTTGTGGTTTTCATTTTCACAGCACATGAATTTTTTTTCTCATTTTGTTTCGTTTTAATAAATTTACTAGTATTATTATTTATTAAAATTTATAAGGCCCATGCTATTCGAGTCGCATTTTTTCCATTTTGTTGTTCAAGTTCACACAGTATTAAACTCAATTTCAGGGAGAGAGATGGATATATCGTATTCAGTTTAAGCACTGCCTGATAATTCAGAGATTTACAGTAACATTTATAGAGCGAGCACTCATATTTATAAATAAATAAATACTTTTAATACAAAAATAATGAATTATAAGCTGTGACAAGTTAGCAATTACAGGATGTGGAAATGAGAAATTTTTATTTTTCTTTAATGAAAGATAAAAAATCCTTTCGGGGAAAATTATCTTAAAAAAAAATTTGTAGAATTAAACTCATTTGAATAATTATTTGAACAAGATAGAATATCATCCACCATAGTACATTGAAGTGGCATAATCTTATTTAAATAAAAATCTATTTAACGTCCTGTAGAACTTGCAATTACCGAAAGAAAGAGAAAAAAAACATACTTATCTTGGATAATCGAAAGTTTTGTGATGAGCTGTCATATTAAGTCAGCATATTTTATGACTGTTTGAAATAAAGAAAATATGGAGGAAGGCCGTTAGTTCAATTAATAAAATAAGACTTCTTTCGGGCCGAAATTATTTAATTTCACCTTGTCGACGATTTTAGGCACTAAACGTCACCTATCTTCAGGAACAAGGATGTCAATAATGCCCGGACCCTTTAAATAAAATAAAAAAATTAAAATTTAATTCAATAGATTGCTCCAACTCTGTCTCAAAAAAATAATATCATCAAACATTACACAGCGAATGTCATTTCATATATCAAAGTTTCATTACATTAATTTTTCATAATTTTCACTGACCTTTATTTTATCGTTATAATTTAAATTATTCTGAAAAATGACTTGAAAGCCACGTGTATGTTAAATAAAAAATTTTTTTTCTTAAATTTAACTTCCCGGATTTTTAAGAGCTAATTAGATTATGAAAAAATATTTTAGTTAATTAGAAAATCTGGAGGAAGGCAGAAACAGCACGAGAATTTATATTATAACTATTTTGGAATTATGTGCTTCTCTCTGCTTGTAAATATGCAGAATTAAACAATAAAAAATAAAAAGGCCTTCCAGGCCTGAAGATGATGGATTCTCAAAGCCATCGAAACTGAATGCTAGCGCAGTCGCCAAGCCAAAAATAAACCCATTATAAAAAACTACAGTTTTTTTTATTTTAATTTCAACTATCAACACCTAAGTTCATCACAACAAAATACTTCCGCAATTTAATCCAAATTATAATTGCTTATGCAAATCCAATTTAAATAAAAAATTAACATGAGTGAATTCTTTTGCCCATTTATACTTTTGTATTTCATATAAATATATTTAGTTAAAAGAAAGTATAAATAAATACAACAGCATGAAAATCGAATTGTTAAATCGATTAAATTTTAAATTAACTCAAGTGAAGCTTTTCGAATTAAACTGAATTTATAAATACCGAAAGATTCGGTTCGGTTAAGGTTTAATGCCCCCTGAAAGATGTAGATTTATTTATTTATTTTTTTAAACTTATTTTTCCCCGTAATCACATATAATTAACCCGTATTCACATGATACAAACGTTAACTGTTTGTGAAACGCTCTTCCAATTTATTATTGTGAAAAATTCCCCTCTTCATTTAGAGGGTTTTTTTTTATATATATAAAAAAATGTCAAAGCCGCGTCTCTATTTCAAAAGGATTTGGCTCGGCTTGGAGATAAAAGACTGCGGACCCGAGATGACCATCATCTCTCCATTTGCCGATGTAAAAAGGGTGGTGGTGGTTCTAGCGAGCGAGAGATAAGCGCAGTGACAAGCAGGCCGCCTAATTAGAGGCCATCGAGCGCGAAGGGCGGTAATTAATTCGAATTACTCGGCTTAATCGAAAGGCGGTGTGGTGTGGTGGTTGTGGCACGAGGGAATACACTCATGGCGATTAATTCGCCCTGTCAGCGAGCATCTTCCGCCTCTTGGCACTCTCAACACCAATCAAAAAAGAAAATCATTAGCCCAGCTGTCATCACAAGTCGTCTCTTTATTTCTTGGCATATTTTTCGAACCAATAATTTTTTTAAAGAGAGAGAACGTGAGGCCACTTATCTTTTAGTGACAAGAGGGATCACTTTTTTTTTTTCAAGCTTGATATAATATATTTAATAAAGAATGATTCCTGTTTTAGAGATTTATTGAAAGAAGATTTCAATTAAATGAACAATTAAAAAAAAAAGAAACTTAAATAAATTGAAAAATTATATGATCAAGAAATTGATACGTTTTGAGATACCGCAATTTAATTTATTCTATTAATGTCAGGCCCGTAGTCAGAGGCGTACCGAGGCAGTTGGGGGCCTGGGGCGGCACTAGAAGAGGGGGCCTTATATTGAATTTTTTTTTTTTTTTTTTTGGGGTGCTCATCTTTGAATATCCTTCTCCTCCATACACAAAAATATTTTTTAAATACCGTATATCCCTGAACCTCAAGAGGGCCTCTCAAAGAGAAATTTTCATTAAATTTTGTTTTTACTTGAGCCCTGAAGGCCCCGGGGCCTCCAATAAGATATTCATATTCAAAATACCTCGATTCAGATTTTAACTGACTGTTTTTTGAGGGCGAACCCAAACGTCCAATGGCTCCCGGAAATCGAACCGAGGATCTCCATGTTAAGGGTCCGGTAGCCTGGTGCAATGAATAGGACACCGATACCCCGGAAAGGCTGTAGATCCTGGGTTCGATAACCGGGGGCCGTTTGGCCTCACTTACAAAAAACATAGTAATATTAAAGAGAAAAATTCAGCAACACCACTTGAGGAGAATAGTAATATTAATTGTTCTATTTATATTTTTTTCATTTCGAAATTTTATAAATAGGCTTTTTTTTTACTCAATTTGAAATTCTTGGGTTCACTTTTTTTACATTTATTTTCCCCCCCTCCCCTCTCCTGTGTCCGAAAGACTACAATTGTTGACATATCGCTCCATTAGAATAACAAGGTTCTAACTGACATTTTTGGCGAAATTGAGTTTACATCATTAATGAATATCTCTTTAGTATATCTATGCAGAGAACTGACTTAGGATGCGATATGTTGGAAAATAAGGGAACTAGCCAGAATAACAAGGTTCTATCTGACATTATCAGCAAGTTTGTTTTGGGTTAACATGGTTCTAACTGTCATCATGACCTCTCATGCAGATATCAGCAGCCTATTTTATTTAAGAAAACTAAACATATACAATCTTACGGCATATTTTACTCTAACCAAGAAGGTGTATTGTGCATTGTAGCCAGAAACATTTTCAGGTCGAACGGGAAAATTTTGAACTTTTTTCAGTTTTTCGCATATATATCGTAAACTAAGCATATTTTGATTACCATAGTCCAAGACAAAGTTGTAGTGTATTAAATTTACTAAAATATGGTACACTAAACGAATTCGTAGACTCAATACTGACCGAGGTACGGCCGGTCAAAGTTTAATAAATTTTCCTGAAATATAACATTTTTTCTAAATTAGTTAGTTATCGATATATATGCGAAAAACTGAAAAAAGTTTAAAATCTTTGAGGTGTTTTCCTCTCCTGCCCCTCTCCAAGGCCGTACCTCGGTCAGTATTGAGTCTACGAATTCGTTTAGTGTACCATATTTTAGTAAATTTAATGCTCTACAACTTTTCATGGTGCTATGGTTCGCAAAATAAGATTAGTTTACGAGATATAAGCGAAAAATCTAAATAATTCTCAAATTTTTGAGGTCTTTGTCACCCTCCACTCACCCCCCCTCACTGAGGGCCCTCGAGGTTAATAATCTAGGATAGACATCCTAGAGTACCCCCAAATAACCTGTAAAAATTTTATTCCTTTCGAATATTTTTCCGGAAAAAAGTTATATCGAATGGTCTGTATTGTGATTTTCCACTTATTTTTCAAAATATCATTAAATCTATAGATTTTAACGAAAAGATCGTTATGATAAAACTTCAAGAGAATTAAATTTGCTACGAAATGAGACAAGAATCAGTTTTCTACGACAATTGGTTTTCATTTTATGAAGTAAAAACTATGAATTTTTACATAAAATCGCACTTTTTCAAAATTTTAACCCCGTTGAGGCACGGGTTAAGGTTATCCAATTTAGCTAAAACTTTGCCATTATCATTTTCTAGCCAAAAGGCAACTTTTACAAGGTTCGGCCGAAAGAAATTAAAAAATTTTGTTTTTTGCGGCCCCCCAAATGTGCAGTTAGAACTAAGTTATTCTGAAAATGCTCATTTACAGAATAACAAAGTTCTATCTGCAAAAAGCTATTATTTTTTTAAAATCAATGATAATGTTTTTTTATCATCCAAACATTGGAAAATAATAACTTTAATGTATACAACTTATTTAAAAAAATTTGGGACGAAAACTGTTATATTTAACGTACTACAGCTATTACAATCTTTGACTTCATTTTTCTCAAAACTAGTGTTGGTGCAGTTAGAACCTTGTTATTCTAATGGAGCGATATGTTAACATTGATAAT
Source organism: Euborellia annulipes (assembly GCA_023213315.1). NCBI lineage: Eukaryota > Metazoa > Arthropoda > Insecta > Dermaptera > Anisolabididae > Euborellia > Euborellia annulipes. The sequence goes on from JAKCPI010004035.1 coordinate 119,217, forward strand.
CTTAAAGCCACGGGGCGCGGATTCGGATCCCTGGCAGTCCGATTTTTTAAATAATTTACCAAATGGTATAAATAAGGACTCCCTTATCGTTTAAATAAATGAGTATCGTCAAAGTCTATATGGCTTAAGATGCCGAAAAGTTTTCCAACTTTTTTTTGCCTAACTCATTTTATCTTATTATTATAAATAAAATTCAAATATATCCCATCCTCTTTATTTGCGTGTCCTAGCACTCTGAGGTTGACATAATAAAATGATGGTTATTTATGCTAGATATCTAATATCAAAATCAGCTTTTCAATAATTAATACACTGACAAGGATTGCTGATATTATTAAATTAAAATTTTATACTTTAATCGTATTGAAATTTAAAAAAAAAACACTTAAACGGAAATTTTATTTGTTGCAGGTGGCAGATTTGCGCGAATTTGAAGAGTTCCAAGAAGATTTCCCACCGGAATTGGAATCTCTCGAGCTCTTCTGCAAGGCTAGAGAGCTTCATGAATCAGGTCCAGGTATTCCGTATCGCTGCCTTCGTACCGAACTTGCGAGATGTACTTCCGATGCCGAATACGTGTGCAAGTTGCATTGTGTACGCCTCGCCTTCCAGAGACTCTTCAAGGAGCCCGGAACAGCCGCTTGGTTAGCTGATGCTGGTAGACAGCTCCTCGCCGACCTCATGCTCTACGCTGATAAGGTAGGAAACAACTTTTTTAATTGCTAGTTATATTTAAGATAAATTAAAATCTTTTGGTTCATTTAAAGTTCGTGATGATGAATTGTGAGTTGGCAATTGTGAACGTATTCATTTATTACATCTAGGGATATTGATACATTATAATTGTTAGGAGATTATTAAATTTAAAACTAAGTTTTATATTATCTCTTTCTTCAAAAAGTTAGCTCTCTCTTTTTACAACTTTCAAATTTTTGAAAACATTTTCTTGAACCCCCCCCCCCCCCTCCCCATCAAAAATTTCCTATATATGGGGATATATAATTTTATAAGCTGTCCGCGGAGTTATGATTCATTTCCAAAGTGGCACGCAAGATCATTTGGGTTGACCAACCCTGATTTACAAAAAAAAAAAAAGAAAAAATCATTTATAAACATTTCTGTCATTTCTTGTTTCTCAACTTAGACAGTGAAAAATAGTGTAAATCTTAAAGTAAATAGATGAAATTCAAGCAAGTTTAATTATTAATGAATTTTCCATATAAAACATTTAAAACTTTCCTTTGCAAAATCAATATTTTTAATCTAGTTAAAAAAAAATTAGAAATAGAACTTTACTATAAATTTATTTTTTTTCTATAATTAGATATATGGCATACAATTTAAATTTACTTCACTGTGATAATAATTATTTCCCCCTTTGCACGAGGGCATCATCATTTTGTGTAAACTTTCGCCCCCCCCTTCCCTCCCCCCCCATACACAAACACACACTATAATAAGTAATTCTAAAAGAGAATAAAGTTTCGATTAAAATAAGAGCATTTTACCTGCCCACGCTGACAAAAAATAAAAAGTTAATATGAAAGTCCATCTGCACGTGTAAGAACTTTATATTTATGAGAGGGATAAAAACCGAGCAGTTTATTTAGTCCTCGTATACACTACACCCACTTTACTGCAAATATTTTGACTAATCTAATCCTCAGAGGATTTTTGCTAAAATAATTTTTAGCATGATATGATAGATGTTTGTCAACATCTCTAACCTCTCAGCCAAGGGGTGGAGGAAAGGTTTTTTAGGACATGTTTCATAAAAAAATACTATTAATTATAGCATTTGAAACAATATTCCGTGCTTAACTCAATTTTTTAATTTTTTTGGCGCTTGACACACTAATGCGTATCAGGGTCCATATGCTGTATATATAAATGAAATGGAAAAATTTATGTTTTATAAAAATCCGCAATTTTCAATATAACTTTTTCAAATAAAGTAGTCTTAAAGTTTTTGAAACGGCGAATAACGTAGTAATAATTTGAATCTCTTAAATGCTTTGGGGAATTAATTATAATCAAATTTCTTCACTATCTAAATACAAATCTTTCAAATTTCCTTTTGGCAGCATCATGATTTATGGCTCTGACTCTTTGAACAGTCATAAATAGACCCTTCTGCTCTCCCTAGTTAGTACCCTCACTTAAACTCGATGTTCTTCCTTAATATCTGGAGTACACGTGTAATGCAACAAGAAATATTCTAAATTGGCTATAAACTTGACCGCTGAAGTCGGGCTTTGCGACTAGTACTTAATATATTTCAATCATTATTGTAACCATTAATGATTTATATTGACCAGCTCTGAGCAGTATTATAATCGCAAAACCGGACCTTGGTGTAGTAGTTAGCGTGCGGGATCTTTGTACCAAAGGTCACGGGTTCGCATACCGTCTCATACGACAAAAATTGATTTCAATTTGGAATGTCTACCATTCCAATAAAAATAAAGACGGGTTCTAAATGGCCTTCGATGCCGAAACAGACCTTAATAAAAAAAAAAAAAAAAACTGAACAGCTCGTTTTTTCCCCTTCATTTCCCCTTCATTTCAAATGGGGCAATACATGGGTTTCTTCTTTTTACAACTAATTATTTTGAAATAGATGAAACTTTACTTGATTATTGTTTTAAATTAGTTATTGAACCCTTAAAATTTAGTATAAATAGGGAGGAGAGTAAAATTGTATTATTTTATTGATACGAGGACAGGTCAATAAGTCTGTGACTTTTTGGATTTCCCGCCTCTTAACTGAAATAGCAACACTGCTCCTGTCAGTAGGCAACTATCAGCTGACTTCTGTCGAAATTTGAACCAGCTGGGTCTTTTAATTTTTCTTTGACATCCATTAATAGCAGAATACCTCGTAATTTGAGAAGAAAATGGAAAAAGCTCATTAAGCATTATGGCAAAAATCCATGAATTGGGATACGAATTGCTCGCTCATCCGTCCTATTCTCCGGATTTAGCCCCGAGTGTCTATTTCTCGTTTCCAAACCTGAAAAAATGACTCGGCGGAAAGAGATTTGACTCCAACGATGAAATCATCTCACAAACAAATAGCTATTTTGATGGCCTCGACAAATCTTATTTTTTGGAAGGGATAAAAAAAATTGGACAAAGTGTATAGAGCTCAAAGAAGACCACCATGGGCGTAACTGGCCGTGCCCCCCCTCCCAGAAAGCTCCCTGCCCCAAGAAAAATTGAGAAAATATGGGGCTTTCCAGGCCCCACGGAGGATGGCTGGTCCCATGGCCCACCCCAGCCAAATTTTCTAGTTACGCCCATGGAGACCACGTTGAAAAATAAAATAATTTTTTATCCAAAAACCTGTGTTTCATTCAAAAGTCACGGACTTATTGACCTGCCCTCGAATATAGCTATTACAATAGTCTAATAATATTTGCAGAGTTAAAATTTACAAAATAATATCATTACTATTCAACTTTTTACCAACTTTCATAGTACCTTTTGGTAGTTTTTATAGTTAATTTTTTAAAAATATTTAAATTTCAATTTCTAATAGTAATTAGAAATAGACCCAACTTTATCTATTTATTATTTTTTAAATATCATTCCTATTTATAGCCAAAGGCCACATTAGGTGTGTCATTGTTATTATATTCTTAGGTATTTTTTTTTTTTTTTTTTTGTAATTATTTCTATTATATAATTTTTTATTTAAAAAAAAATGCATTCAACTAGAAACTGCATTGCATCTTAATCCTTTCTTAGTTTTAATCGTCATTTTGAAATTCGTACGTGAAATACTTTACTCGATAAAACGAAAATTAAAATTTTATTATCGTAACCTTGTATGCTAATTTCGATTAAATTTCTTAATGCGTGCAGTCGTAAATTTTGTATGACTTTAGAAGGTATCTAAATCCCACCTTGATACCTTAATCTGTCTATTACTCCCTTTTCTTGTTTTTATTTCTTTTAATTGTTATTTTGTAATATTTAGGCTCAAAATAAGAAAAAATTTTAATTAAAGGAATTCTTTAGAAATTTCTAATTCTTATTGCAAGTTGAAATATTATTACAAAATAATTAGCCAAGATTAAACAAACCAAAATAAATTTATAGTTATTATTAAAACTAAAGAGATAAATTAATTTCATAAGAAAAATTTGTTAAGAAAGAAAAATTTTCACTCAGGGGCTCACGTCTTGTGAGTACGTGGATGGCAACCACGAGTTACCCGAGCCAAGACTCTCATTTCTTCTCCTCTCTAAATGTCAGTCTTTCTTCCTTTCTCTTTCTTATCATCACTCTCCTAATCCTTTAGGATCCGAAAGACTTCATGATCGCCTATGAAGATTTGGTGACGCTCGTACAAACCCCAGGAGCCTGGTCTGGCTTGGAACAGGAACTTCAGCTCAAAGGTGTACGTTCGCTCACTTTTTTCGACGTTGCTATCGACTTTATTCTTCTAGACGCCTTCGATGATCTCGAGACACCGCCGCCCACCGTCACCGCCGTCGTTCAGAATAGATGGCTATCGAATGGATTCAAAGAAACGGTAAGCGGTTTCTTATGCACATCTTATTGTTAGATAAAAAAATATAGGGTTTTTAAATTGATTAAAGGGGAAGTAGGAGTGCCTCTAAATTTGTAACTCAAATAACATAGGCATTTTAAGAAATTTTTCTATAAGGTCTTTTTTAATATTAATTAATTTTTTTTTAATTTAGAAAATTCTAAACATTTTAGGGAAATTTAAATTTTTTTTTTTAATATAAAAATGTGGGTAGAAAAAATTGAGCAATGCAGCTAGTTTTATTTCATTTTTATTAAATGTATGGTTTTAATAAAAATAAAATAAAACTAGCTGTATTGCTCATTTTTTTCTACCAAATTTAAATACGAACATTCAGGCCTATACCTCCTTCAAATTATTATTTATCAACATTATACAACTTTCGATTCCGAAATATATGAGCTTGTTATTGCTAAGAAATGGCGTTAATAAAATTCACAATTTTAGGCCTTCCTTGAAACATTTTGCAAATTAAAATGTACAAATAATACACTCGGTTATATGTTCCAAGATATTTAATCTAATTAATTAATCCGTGTTAAGTATTGTTTGTAAATAATATATACCTAGAATCTTGAAATCGAGTATATTATTTGTATATTTATTTAATTTTAATATCGTGCTGACTCGAGCCAAGCAGAAAGCTTACTTGGGACCTGGGACTTCTGTAATTGGATGATTTTAGTTAAATTTTTTTTATTTTCTAAATTACAATATTTTTCATTTTTAGCTTTAAAAAAAATTAAAATTTTTCCTAGAAGGCAATTTTTATTTGTTTTTCTAAATTAAAAAAGAATTTGAATTTGATTTATCAGTGGTTACTTGTCTATTTGAGGGGTTAGGTCAAATGTTTAAATTTGGAAAATTTATTATAATTTTAGTAGTTCGAGACAAGTATTCACTGATACATCAAATTGAGAGAATTTCTTGTCCAGTTTCAAATCTAATACATTAAAAAGTAATTCATTGTTATAATTTTTTAACTAATTATTTGTGAATTCTATTTAGAAAATTTCCTTAAAATGCTAAAGTTTTTTACAGTTAAGTTTCAAATTCAGAGGCCTATCTTACTTGAACTTAAATTAAATTTTTCCAGAGAGAAAAAAAAATTTACTATTGATTGACAAAATTGATTGTCAATTCATCTTTCTCACTATTCCCAACTTAATTATATATCGCCATCAGGCCATATTAATTTTTAATCATTATTATTCGGAAGATTGCATTTTCCATTTGTTTTAATTAATATGATAATGGCTTGTGAGACGGAAGAAGGGAGAGAGAGGGTGGGGGGGGGGGGTCCGCATGTTTATGCAAGGCGGGTGGCGAAGCATGTGACGCCGGCGCCACTGCGGGCCACGTCGGACGAATACCAATCGGCCGTTAAATAAGGATCTCGCTTATTGGCATTTCTAGTAGGTCATTTCTTTAGGGAAATATTCATCGTTGTCTCTAAGGACCTAGAGAACATATTCCCTTATATTATATCATTATTAAGCTTATTATTATTATTCCTGCCTAATGATATAAATATTTATTTTAATTTAGGATATGTATTCCTATAATTAACCACCAAGCAACTGAGAAAACACTCCTATTTATTGGATCTAGGCCTATTTACAGATTAAGATTACTGTCTTACCAATTTGTAATTTTTTTTTTTTTTTTCATTTTTACTTTCATTTTCTTCTGAGAATTTTCAAAATTATTTTCTTTCGACTACAAGTAATTAATGTCTACATACCGGGCCGTAGTCAGTCCCCTCCCTGAAATTTAAAAATATCAAAAAATAATTATAAAGAGAAAAAATTTAGGTTAAAATTGTAAATGCCCTTGGATATTAGCTATAATTTGTTTTATCAGGGGCGTATATATGGGGGGCGAGGCCCCCCTCCCCCGAAATTTTCCAAATACCGTGCAGAGAAAAGATATTGGACAAGCTGGCGTCCACCTGGCATTTGAGCCCCACGCACAGCCAACCATTTACAAAATCTGTATATTGAGTTGTTGTTAAGAGAACCCTGCAGGGGACATGTCCATTTGGAAGCAACTAACTATACAGACTGTTGTAAATGGTTGCCCATGCGTAAGGCTCGAAAGCTAGGCAGACGCGAGCTTGTCCAATATCTTTTCTCTG
>JAKCPI010004036.1:0-43586 GCA_023213315.1 Euborellia annulipes
TATAATTGGACTTTACAAGAGAATTTTTGCAATAACAATTTTTTATATTTTATTGTTTATTCTCTAAATTAGTCGTATTTTTAGAGATAATTTATGAATATCTGCAATAATTACAGTATTTACTTGCACAATTGACAAAAATGATATATAGGCCTAATCTAATCAAACAATTTAAGTCAGAAAAAAACCTTATAATGTTAATTTTTCTCAAATCTCAGTTTCTGGCACTTGACACACTATTGCGTACCACGGTTATCGTCAAAGTTTTATATGGGCTAAGTTGCTGAAAAGACTGTGTGAATGTGTGTGTGTGAGTGTAAAAAAAAACAAAACCTAATTTAAATATATACAGTAACAACCAAAAAAGAAAAAGTAGGCAAAACCACTCTTAAATGGATTGTTATATAGCGGGAAAGATTTTGCCACTTTATTGCCTCTTTTTTTAATTTATAATTTTCGTTATGTTTGATGATAGTAAATATTTGATGTTTATGTTTGTTTGTTTATTTTCACAAAAAAAAAAAAAAAAAAAAAAAAAAAAAAAAAAAAAAAAAAACGAACGAACCAATAGATAGCTCTCTCTATATAGTATATGAAAGCAACAACACTTGTTTACTTTTAATTAAGGTCTTGTAAAATTTCAACTCTAAATTTTTTTTATTTTGTTTCATTTGTCCAACAAACCACTCACTTATTTCAATAAAAGAAATTGAATGAACTAACTGCTACAAAATGGTATAAATAAATGTGCCTGAGCCAGTGGCGGATCCAGAGGATTTTCTCCGGGGGAGGGGGGTAATTTGGTGTGACTGGTAGCACAGCTCACAATTTTTCTTATTATCGGTAATTTAAAGGTGCATTCTGTAGAAGTTGTTTAACAGAATATGAACGAGAAATTAAAAACGCTGGAGTGTATTTTCAGGTCAATTTTTAATACCACTATATAGTCGACGTTTCGGGAGTGACTAAACGCCTCCCTTCATCAGGACTCTAAACATTCAAAAAGTTAAACAACTATAGCTTAGTTTTTTTTTTTTGTTACATACATCCTTACAACAATAGTTCGCTACTTACAATGTGTGGTTTATAAACAACCCCACAACACATTTATATTTTCTTTTACCATCAGTTTAATAGACAGAGCCTGTTCAACAAAATTCTGCCAAGTACATTTTAACTGACCCGCCTAACCTCTCAAAATTGATTCAAAATCCTCAATCTGAAACCCTTTCGGCCTTGTTTTGATTTGTCAGAAGCAACCAAATTGTGCTCTGATTATATTATGTTACATTTTATTAATGTTTTTCCCATTATGTTTTTTGTTGTTATATATATTTTTCTATGATGTACTACTTTAGCTATTTTTATAATGTTTTTATTATTATGAACTTGCTATTTTGTTTTTTGTATTCATGTTTTTGTAATAATGTATTTTTGTATTTATATTGTTAAGTGGCGGGAAAGCCAAAACAAAAAGAATTAAAAAACCAAAAAAAAAAAAAACAATCAACCCTCACTGGTTTAGTCATAAGAGAAAAAAATATAGTCCAACTCGCCTGCTGGACTATATTTTTCTCTTGATGACTAAACCAGTGAGGGTTAATTGTTTAATACCACATTGCTGAGTAGCGAACTATTGTTGTAAGGATGTATGTAACAAAATAAAAAAAAAAACTATGGTAAGCTATATGTTTACCTTTTTGAATGTTTAGAGTCCTCATGTAGGGAGGCGTTTAATCTCCCGAAACGTCGACTATATAGTGGTATTAAAATTTGACCAGAAATTACCTCCAGCGTTTTAATTTCTCGTTCATCGATCTGCACCAGGCTTTCCTGATCATCAATTTACTAGAATATATATACAAATTTTTACTTTCTCTCTACCCTCTATATATATGTTAATATATAGAGAGAGAGAAAGTATTGGTTTCATGTCAAAAATTCGATGTCGAGATTTTGATGGATCTTCACGTTTTTGAGGTCCCCTGAATCCAAAAAAGTGGTTTTCGCGACATGGTCTGTCTGTGTGTCTGTCTGTCTGTCTGTGTGTGTGTGTGTGTGTGGTCAATTTTAAGCATGAAGGAATTGAGCTGTGAGGCCAGAAATTTTATATTTAAGTTAAACACCCCCCGGGAACGGAAAAATAAGCTTTTAATCAAAATTGGCCAAAAAGTACTAGTAATCTTTGCACTGATGTACTTTTTCAGTTTTTTTCTTTGATTTTCTCCAAAATTCCGCTCTAACTGTTGATTTTGATTAAAATTCAAAAATCAATTATTTTTTAGATGCTCTTTCAAAATGTATATTCTCGTTTTGCCCTCAAAATTGTTTGAAGCACACTTTACTCTTGTGCTTCATAGGAAAGATAGGAGAAATGGTTGCCATGGTAACAAAATATAAATATTTTCCCATGTTTATAAATTTGACATCTGAATTCAAATATTCCCTACTGCCGGGAACTAAATACATGTCGACACAAAAAATCTGGTGTGACAAGCACAGTGACACAACTTTCTTTACCGAAGGTAAGAGAAAGTTTTGTGCTGTGCGCCAGTCACACCAGATTTTTAAGTATTAGTTTTTAAAATTTGATATCTCTTTCTTTTATTTCTTTTATATCTTGCTTTTTAAGTTTGTCTTAATTTTTAAAGTTATGTTGTTGTGTTGAGGATGGTTGACGTAAAGTCCCCGAAACGTTGACATGGTTAATAAATAATTTTGGGCCGAATAAAGTCTATTTTTTTTCACCTTCCCAAAAATATATTTTTCTCAGGGGTCTCGGGGGGGGGAGGGGGGTAATTACCCCTTTACCCCCCCCTGTATCCGCCCTTGGCCTGAGTATATGAACCGTAATTTAATATTAATGCCGGCATGGGTTGCAAGAAAACAGTTCTATAAATATCTAAAGGTCTGTTTGTAAACATCGCTTTGGGCGTTAAAATTATAGGCTGTTGGGAAGTCAAATTTAAAGGAACCGTTAACTATTCCCGTCAATAATATATCGGCGGAAATTTAATATACGTAGACACGAAAAATCTGGGTGTGTGACAAGCACAGAACACTCTAATTGAAAGTTGTGTGCTGTGCGACCATCACACCAGATTTTTTTTTATAACACCTTTCTTTATTTTCTCTGAAAGTTAAATTAATAATGAAAAAAAAAAACTGGAAACGAATTTTGTATCCATTTATTTTTTTTTTTCTTTATCGTCATCTTATGATCCATAAAAAAAGTGAATTTATGTTTCGCTTCTTGCTTTTTTGTTGTTGTTGTTGTTGTTATGGCGTTTGTGATTTTAAACTCATAAAAGTAGTTTTAATTTTTTTTCCCCCTTAAAATAAAATACAAGCAAGCTTCAAATCTGACATGCTTCCATGACAACGCGTCGCGACGTTATCACAGGGACGATAAAACACAAAAACTTTTTATAGTAGATCTTAAAGGAATTTTTAGAGGATTGAGAAAGTATTAACAAAAAATCTGGTGTGACTGCTAGCACAGCACACAACTTTCTCTTACCCCTTCGGTAATCGAAAGTTGTGTCCTGTGCTTGTCACACCAGATTTTTATTTTATTTATATTTCAGCCGGTATATTAAAATTCAAGATGTGAAATTTATAAACATGGGAAAATATTTATATTTTGTTACCATGGCAACCATTTCTCCTATCTTTTCTGTGGAGTACATGAGTAAAGTGGCCTTTATAAGATTTCAATGGCAAAATGAGAATATACATTTTAAAGAGAATCTAAAAAAATAATTGATTTTTGAATATTAATCAAAATCTTTAGAGAATTTTGAGAAAATCGAAAAAAAAACTGAAAAAGTACATCAGTAAAGTACTAGTACTTTTGGGCCGACTTTGTTCAAAAGCTTATTTTTACGCTCCCGGGGGTGTTTAACTTATTTATAAAATTTCAACCTCATAGCTCAATTCCTTCATGCTTTAAATTGAACACATACAGACAGACCATGTCGCGAAAACCACTTTTTTGGATTCAGGGGACCTCAAAACGTGAAGATCCATCAAAATCTCGACATCGAATCTTTGACATGAATCCAATACTTTCTCTATATATATATATTAACATATATAGAAAATAGACAAAAAAGTTGATAAACTTTCCCCGCTCTTAATTTGGATAATTATATAGCGGGAAAGTTTTGCAACTTAGTTGTCTATTTTTTATTTTGTTTTGTCTGTTATTGTATATATTTAAATTAATTGACTCTCGTTTTTACTTTGATGACGTCAATCATCAAATTCTTTTAATCTTCTTAAATCCCACAAAATCAAAGCAATTAATCTATTATGCAATTAAAATTTAAAAATTTAAACAAATAATGTCTGTGAGATTTAAATATATTAATTATATAATTAAATTAAATACTTAATTGCTCTCTTGGGCTTGGTGTAGGGGTTAGCGTCCTTTCAGCTATACCAAGAGTCGCGGGTTCGGACTACCAGGCAGCCCGATGATTTTATTTAAGCCATTTGAATATCAAATGGCTTAAATAAGAATGACTGAGGTAGATATATTAATAACAGTCGAGTATCGTTAAAAGTCTTAAATGGCCTAAGTGTCGAAAAGACTGCATGAATGTGAGTTTGAGAGAAGTGTTTTTTTTTTTATAAAAAAAAAAAGCTAATTATATATCTTGATATATTCTATGAAATAACCAAATTTTAAATCTTTTTTTTTTTTCAATTTTTTCCGAATAACTTTCTGAACTACTGAACGGATTGTCATGAAATTTGCTCCTGGTTTAGAGTAGGGATAGCGCAAAATAATAGATTAATTTTCCGAATAAATAATCGATTATTGAAAAAAAAAATCGATTATTTTTCACAATCGTTTATTGGAAAAATCGGAGAATATGCGTTTGAAAAGATCGGATGAGACTCCTATAAAAAAAAAAAAATTTCCACTGGGTGAAAAAATCTCCTTTTGCTAAAAAACAAATACAAGATAAAATGTTTTTCTCGGGAGAGGGAAAAAAATTTCCTCAGGGTGGTCAAAATTTCGCTTCCCTAAAAAAAGAATCAAAGAGTAAACAAAAGTGCTAGAGAAAAAAAAAAAGATATAATCGATTATATTTTTTCCATAATTGATTATTTTTTCGTTTGTCCGGACCCATAATCCATAATCGATTAATCGGGATAATCGATTTTTTCCATAATCGAACACCCCTAGGCTATCGTCCTAATTATTATGTCTGAGTTTCAAAAGAATTGGTACAGAAGAAGTTGAGAGATAATACCGAAATTTCCCGCTCCCTGCGGTCCGATTCACATCTAATTTTAATACCTTCTTAGGCCTATATAGGACTATGAATTTGCCAAATCTTATTCTAATCCGATAAATAGTTACAGAGATATAATCAAAAAAAAGTAGGTTTTATTTTACCGTTTCCCCCCTTAAAGAAAAATATCTTTTCTATTTTTAATAATAATAATAAATTAGTAGAATTGCAATATGCGGTGGCATCTGGACAAGATCGTTGGTCGTCGTCGAATAACGTTACGTTGGTGGTGGTGGTGGCCCTGGGAAAAGAGCAAGAGAGAGAAGGAATTGCATGCAGCAGGCCGGTCACAGCTGGAGCACACGTGTGTGTGCCTGCCTGCCTCTTCTTCCTTCTACTGACTGACATACACCAGACACATGTGCAATGCACGTGTATCATCTCTTCCAATCTACTAGAGAGAGTGAACACACACATGGTCAAGCTTTATTTTTATCCACCCCCACCCCCTTAATAACAAGATTTTGATTGATCGTGCCGTTTGACCTTCTGATTTAGATTAATGAGTGATCATCTTTCTTGTTTGTGTGTTTATATATACAAACATCTAAGGAATATTTAAAATTAAACAGAACAATTTAGATATTAATGGAAAATGGGGTGAATTCAGGTCGTCACTGCTCGAGTCAAAACATTTAAGGTTGTTCGGATAGTACCCCGTAAGTCATAATAGAATCTAAATTTTTTTTTAATAAAATGAATGCCAAAATTCCTTATTATAATTTAGTCGTGACCTATCAGAGTTTATAATTGTATTAAGTTAATAATTTAAATTACCAAAAATAATAAATGAATGACTTTTGACTTGAGCAGTATTTCACGTAATATAGATACTGGCAACATTGCATTCATCAACTATCTATTTTAAATCTTAAACGCCTTAAATTTTATTTTATTTAATATATTACAATGTTTAATGCAAATCAGTTTAAACACAATGGACGATTTGCGAGAAAAAAATATCGTAAAATGGAAAAAAAAAATGTAACTGACAGCGAGAAAAGAGTATTATTTTATGCGACGTTGCCACACTTGTCTGAGTCTCGTGATCTTTATTTTTAAATATTTGCGATCATTTCGGAGAATTTTTTGACTTTCTTGTTAATATATCTTTAAAAGCGTTGGGCAGAAACTTTTGATTTTATGTTTAACGTATTCCTCGGAAGTGAATTGATAAAATGTAAGTTTTTTTGTTTTTGTATCTATTGCAGAGGTGGCTATATAATTCGATATGTGTGCGTTTCGTCGTTATTCCCCATAGCTACATGTTAAATTTCAATTTTTTAAAAATTAATTACACGATAACCCTGCGTCAGATCTGCTTCAAAATTTTATTTTATACATAATGTGATAATGATTAATAACATATTAAATTTAGACTTTAAAAATTTTTTTAAAGAGATCCACTCGCAAACTAAATTCTCATCATATGGATAAAGATAATTAAGAATCACCAATAGCAAGAAGCAGGTGGAGCCTGCAAAAAGAAGAAGAGTATTGGGGTGAGGGGTGACGGAACCCCCATGGTTAAGTGACAAGAAAAAAAAGAGTCGCCAGCCAGCCATCCTGTCTTATATATTATGCAGGTCAGTTTTGAATTTATAATTAACCCGGGAAATGTCCCGCATCCCGCATAAAAATTCAAGGGATAAACGAAAAAAAAAAACTAACGAATTATTAAAATACTATCAGTGCCACCCGCCTTCGCAATATTTTACATCTTTTTAGAAGGATCCCCACATATACCATATATCTGACTGGCTAATTCTGAAATACAATATGTTATTAATCACTATCAAATACGTGTAAAATAAAATTTTGAAGCAGATCTGACGCAGGGTTATCGTGTAATTAATTTTTTAAAAATTGAAATTTAACATGTAGTCTATGCCGACGAAACGCACACATATCGAATTATATAGCCACCTCTGCAATAGGTAAAAACAAAAAAAAAAAACTTACATTTTTATCAATTCACTTCCGAGGAATACGTTAAACATAAAATCAAAAGTTTCTGCCGACTGCTTTTAAAGATATTTTAACAAGAAAGTCAAAAAATTCTCCTAAATGACAGTCGCCAATATTTAAAAATAAGGAAGATTTGAGAGTGAGACCAGTCCGGCAACGTCGCATAACATAATTGTCTTTTCTCGCTGTCAGTTACATTTTTTTTTTTTCAATTTTACGATATTTTTTCTCGCAAATCGTCCATTGTGTTTAAACTGATTTGCATTAATCATTGTAATATATTAAATAAAATAAAATTGAAGGCTTTTAAGATTTAAAATAGATAGTTGATGAATGCAATGTTGCCAGTTCTATATTACGTGAAAAACTGCTCAAGTCAAAAGTCATTCATTTATTATTTTTGGTAATTAAATTATTAACTTAATACAATTATAAACTATGATAGGTCACGACTAAATTATAATAAGGAATTTTGGCATTCAAATTTTTAATTTTATTTAAAAAAAATTTAGATTCTATTATGACTTACGATGTACTATCCGAACAACCTTAACATGGCGAAAAGACTATTTTTATTATTATTCCAATCCAGTGCCTGCTTGAGGATTTGTTTACATCCATAGAATACATAAATGGAAAGAATACATACAGTAGATATTTTTCTCTATATAATTCCTATGGGAGAAATCGTAACTTTAGGAATTAATTACTCAAAAAGTTATAAGAATTTCGGGACTCGAGTATTTTTTCTGGACTCTCCATAACGTCCTCTATAAGACTGCAAAATTTCGTTTTAAAATTCCAAGGGGAAGTTGGTCAAACAGAGCGTGACAGACGGACAGACATACAGACACACCGCTATTATATATATATATAGAAAATTGTATTTTTAATAGATTGAAAAGTTTTATATACAAAGTAGGGTATTAATAAAATAATATGGATATTTTAGAAAAATGTATTTTCTCAAAAAAAAATCTGGTGTGACTCCAGCACACAACTTTCTCTTACCCTTCGGTAAGAGAAAGTTGCTGTGCTGGTCACACCAGATTTTTTGTGTCGAGATATATTTAGTTTCCGATAGCACCTTAGTTTCAAACTTGCATTTTAAATGTTGACTGCTTCAAATAAACTATGGTTATTTTTCAAAATTTTAATCTCATATTTGGACATTTTATACACAATATAGAATCGTAAATAAATACAAAATTTCATAAGAATTGGAAAAAAAATTTTAAATGCCTAAAAAGTTCTAAAGGGGACCCCCTTTTGAATCGAAATTAACATACAAATCCCTATAGGAAATTAACATTGTTCCTATTCGAAGATAAGGTGGAAAGGGGAATTTAAAAAGAGTAGAGAGAGACGATAATGTTTGCAAGTGAGAGAGAGAGAGACATATATGTTTTCTTTGAAACAATTAAAGACACAAATAAAATAAAAATAAATGGGAATTTAAATAATAATTGATTTTTAATCTAATAAAAAGAAAAAGATTTAAATTCCGTTACCATGGCAACCATTTCTACTTTCCTATGAAGAACAAGAGTAAAGTGGTCTTCAGAAGATTTCAACGGCAAAATGAGAATATACATTTTAAAGAGCATCTAAAAAATAGTTCATTTATGAATTTTAAAAAAATCCTTGGAGGGAATTTTGAGAAAATCGAAAAAAACTGAAAAAGTACATCAGTAAAGTACTAGTACTTTTGGCCGATTTTGTTCAAAAGCTTATTTTGAGCGTGTGGGAAGGTACCCCTAAGTTAAATATAAAATTTCAATCCGGTAGCTCAATTCCTTCATGCTAAAAATCTGTCCACACATACAGACACACCACGCACACACCACGCCACACACACACACACATACATACACACAGACCAATTGGGGACCCACTTTTTGGACTCAGGGGACCTCAAAACAGTATATCCATCAAAATCTCGACATCGAATTTTTGACATGATCGAATTTTCTCTCTATATATTCATATATAGGCTAAGAAAAGAAAATGGATATACTGTATTAATAGAAAATATAAACTTTCTCTATGATAAAATATAGATAGAAAAAAGAGAATATTTACAGTATATAATTTTGGAGTTTTTCTCTCTGTCACGTTCTTCCCGTTCGAATTTAGAAATTAAGATGACGTTATAAAAAAATACTCGACTTCCGAAATTCTTAAATGGAGGGGGCTCACAAAATACCGAATTTTACCCATTGGAAAGCATTGGATTTAATACTATCCGTATGATAAGTAGTAGTATTTAATTTAATCCACACTTTTTGATATTTCAGTTGAAATTCATTCAAATGATTGTGAAAATGACGTCAAATTCAAGCTAAAAGGGAATCGCCTCCCTTTTAATGGCAATTTCAAGAAAAGCAATCAAACAGGCATTTAAAAGCAATAAAATCTCTTTCAGAGAAATTTACATAAACATTATGTTTTGATATTTTAACTGGAATCGATCTTCTTGAAATTTAAGATTTTTTCACAATAAATTAAATTGATTTCAAGTGAAATATCAAAGAATGTGGGTTAATGGGAATTACTCAAGAACGAAAAAACTCTCGATACTCAAATTTTATACTTAAGCCAAGTACCTATGTCGCAAGTATTTCAAGAAATTTCAATCACATCAGCCAAAGGGTACTAGTACTTTACTAATGTATATTTTCAGCTTTTTTCGATTTCTCAAAATTCGATATAACGATTTTGATTAAAATACAAAAATCAATTATTTTTTAGATACTCTTTAAAAAGTATATCAATAAAACTTTACGTGAAAATAGTGTTTAAGTACACTTTACCCTCCAGGAAGCCCTGGCGATCGTAATGAAAAGAAAAAAAAATACTCATACTTAAAAAAATACTCGATACTTACTGGTATTGATACGATACCAAGTACAAGTATCGATACTTTTTTGGATTCCACATCCCTATCCACGTACCCCCTCCCCTGTTCGTTTTTTGAGTTGTAACCCGCATGTAGATCGCAGCAAGTGATTCAAAGGATTCCTTATCAAATACGTAAAACAGAAACAAATTCGATGATACAACATTAGAATAGAATTTTTGTTTTCCCCCTCTCGCTTTTTTTTTGTTTAATTGCTAATTTTGATAATAAGATTTAGACATCACTCGGCCCTCATGAAGGGATAAAATCTAACAATGGAATAAATTTTATTATCTAATCTAATATTAATCTAATAATTTTAAATATACGTGATTATACAGATGAAATTAAAATTTATTATAAATATGATTAATTATAGGATAAGAATTGTGAGATTTTATTAAAACTTTTCCTTTATAACTACTTGACGGATTTTAAGGCGGAACAGAAGCGAAGGTGTTACGCATGTTTTTCCCGCTAAGATGGCGTTGTGTGTCATAAAAAGTATGCCCAAAAATCAAGTAATTCAAAAATTTGCCAAGAGATGTCAGAATGGTAGCTAATAATATTTAATGCATTTGGTTGATTTTCATTGATCTTTTAACAATAAATACTTTATAAATGTTATTATATATTATGTATCTTTTATAAAAGCATAAAAATATATAAATATAGGCCAGATATAGGCTAATACTATATCGTCTGTTAGACTAGCCTGCCATCTATTGCAAGAATGCTGAACTAATTTGACAGTTGGTTTTTAAATAAATCATCTAAGCTTATTTTAAAAATTTCTCCGAATACGGACAATACGTCTAGTAATTTATAATTCAAAAATTCCGTGTTCTTTTTTTTTTTTTCTTTTTTTCTTTTTGGCAATTCATCATCAATCAGAATTTAATTTGAAAATCGAACTCAAGGCCTCTCTCTCTCTCTCTCTCTCTCTCTCTCGGTGTGTGAATTAAAATGAATGGTTGCACCTGTGAGTGATGGAGTCCTCCTTCTCGTTCCCTTTACACCTATACTAGCAACTCCCTTTGCTTTTAGTATCACCCTATTTAGGGGGCCGCCGACAACGGCGACAGACACCCCTTTAATCAGCACCTGATAATAAACTCTCTCTCTCTCTCTCATGTGTGTATGTATGTGTTCTCAATCAACAACAATTGCTTTGTGTCTAGTATAATACATACAATGAAAGAAGGCCTTCGTCCTCTCCCGCCTGAGGCGGACATCGCCCTTTTATTAATTAAATAGCGCAAATTTTTCGGTCAACTCATTTCAGGCAATTAATAATAAAAAATCTGGTGTGACTGGCGCACAGACACACCTCGGTAAGAGAAAGTGTGCACTGTGCTGGTCACACCAGATTTTTTGTGTCGAGATATATTTAGTTTCCGATAGCACCTTAGTTTCAAACTTGCATTTTAAATGTTGACTGCTTGAAATAAACTATGGTTATTTTTCAAAATTTTAATCTCATATTTGGACATTTTATACACAATATAGAATCGTAAATAAATACAAAATTTCATAAGAATTGGAAAAAAAAATTTTAAATGCGTAAAAAGTTCCAAAGGGGACCCCCTTTTGAATCGAAATTAACATACAAATCCCTATAGGAAATTAACATTGGGCCAATGCGAGGAAGGCGGAGAGACAGACGATAATGTTTGAAACGCGTAGAGAGAGAGAGAGAGTGAGATATGTTTTCTCCGAAACAATTAAAGACAGAGAAATAAAATAAAAAAAAATGGGAATTTAAATAATAATTGCCCTCGGGGCATGGCGTAGAGGTTAGCGTGCTAACCTCGTATACCAAACGTCGCGGGTTCGGACCCCAGGCAGTCCGATGATTTTATTTAAGCCAATTGGATACCAAATGGCTTAAATAAAAATGCCTGGACCCCTATATGTATATTTATCAATAACGGTTATCGTCTAAAGTCTTAAATGGCCTGAGTTGCCGAAAAGACTGTGTGAATGTGTGTGTGAGTGTGAGTGTGAATGAGAAAAAAGTGTGAATGTTTTTTTAAAAAAAAAAAAAAAAATAATAATTGATTTTTAATCTAATAAAAAGAAAAAGATTTAAATTCCGTTACCATGGCAACCATTTCTATCTTTCCTATGAAGAACAAGAGTAAAGTGGTCTTCAGAAGATTTCAACGGCAAAATGAGAATATACATTTTAAAGAGCATCTAAAAAATAGTTGATTTATGAATTTAAACAAAATCGTTGGAGGGAATTTTGAGAAAATCGAAAAAAAACTGAAAAAGTACATCAGTAAAGTACTAGTACTTTTTGGCCGATTTTGTTTAAAAGCTTAGTGTCAGGAGTCTCAGGGGGGTGCCTAACTTAAATATAAAATTTCAACCTCCTAACTCATTTCCTTCATGATCAAAAGTGTCCACACACAGACGTAATGCCCAAAATGGTATTTTTAGATTCACGGAGGTCTAAAACGTGGAGAAACATCAAAATCTCAAAGTCGAATTTTTTTACGATTACAATACTTTCTCTTTATATTCTATACGAGAAAGTAAAAAGAAATACCTTGATTTAATATAATGAAATTATTATTATTATTATAGTAAATTTTAATCTAAATTATTTAATTCAAATGAAAAATTATTAATTAAATTGAATTAAAATTCATAATTAATTATGTTAATTTGACATTTAATTATTATACAATTATATAATTAATGTTTTGACATTAAATTTGTTTTTATTATTCTAATTAACTAAAAATTTTTATTTCTTATGGTACGTGTACATTGGAGAGTAAAATCTAGCTAGATTTTATTTACTCTAGCTAGACAAATCTAATTGGGTGTGTACACTGTAGAGATTTCAGCTCTAGCTAGAGCACCGTAGAGTGAAAGATAGAGTCAAGTCTAGCTAGACAACTCTCTTGGGTGTGTATACTATAGACTTTTGCAGTCGTATATTTTCTCTAGCTATACTCCAGTTATCTCACATAATTTATTTGTATAACTTGCAGCTTACCGACCGTTTAGGTACCTTCCTAGTGGCTTAGCTAGGGGGTACAGCCAGAGGAGTGAAAGGATTTGATAAAAAACAAATCAATGAAATAGAGGGGCACTGCACTTATTATCGAAGAACTTATATTGGAAAGGTTCTCCCATCTCCTTCCATGCATTCTTATTAAAATTTAATACAGTATATTTCTTTTCTATTAAATTCATTAAAATTATTAATATTTTATTTCGACAAAACTTTTCAATTATAAATGTTTTAAATTATATATTATTACAAATTTAAAAATTAAATTTCAAAATAATTATTATATTATTAAATAAAATGTAATAATTGAATCTTTTAATTATTGATATAATTGAAAAATAAAATTAATAACGAAATAATATTAATTATGAGGAAAAGAAATAAACACGAACAGCGAACAAACAAGAAACGAAGGGTGTTAGAAGTTAGGTTAGAAAGACAGAAATATTTACTGATCTTTTGAAAGAAATTCATAATGACGTGATAAAAACATTTAAGGTATGTGCCCTAAAGACTATGATCGTTTAGTAAACCAATAATAAGGCAAAAGATACACAATTCAGGTTGTCAAAAGCAGCTAGAGCAACTGCTCTATTTAATCAGTCAAATAGAGCGAGATCACTCTAGAGAGAAAGTCTCGGAGGTGTGTCCACTGATACTCTAGCTAGATTTTGTCAATCTCGCTAGACCTTAGACCTAATCTAGCTAGAGTGCTCTCAATGGTGTGTCCATTTGTAGATTCAGTCTCATATAGCTCTAGCGAGACTAAATCTAGCAAAAAAATCTACAGTGTACACGTTACTTAAATATAAAATTTGAACCTTCTACCTTTTTTCTTTCTTATCCCATTTAGACCATCTTTTCTAAAGGGACTAGTGAAGGGAAACTTATTTTCTAATTGTCATCTCTTTGTACGTGACTGATTTAAGTAAATGTAGATCAAACAGCTTCTCTATATTTTTAGTAATGAAAGGAATATATATATATATACGGAAGCAAAGGAACGACAAAGGCGACGATGAAGGGAATCAAAGAGTTGAATGAATGAAGGGATCGATCGATAAATGCCAGGTGCAAAGGAATGGAACGGAATGGAACGCGCGAATGGCAGGCAGCACATGTGCCCTCCCCCACCCCCACCCTATAAGAAGAAGAAGAAGAAGAAGGAAAGGGCCATGTGCACACACACACACACACACACATTGGAATGCCTGCCACCAGCTGTGAACAGAGACAGAGAGAGCGCCACACCGAAAGATTCTCCAAATTAGATAATTAATATTTCAAATTGCAAAACAAGTAGGACTATTTTCTAACCGGTGCAAACATGTGTGCACATAGAGAGAGAGAGAGAGTAGACCCCCAGCTGATTTCTTTCTTTAACTTTCTTTAGGCCCCCGGGCTTGGGGTAGTTGGTAGCGTGCCTACCTAAAGTCGCGGGTTCCGGGTTTTCCATGTTTTTATTTAAGACATTTAGATACCAAATGGCTTAAATAGAAATACCTGGATCCCAAAATATATATATATATATATGGACCCTGTTTGTTGGAGGCGAGGGAGAGGGCGAGTCGAGCAACTTATCACCTGATATACAAGGATTTAAACCTTGATCTCGGAGATGGAACCTATATATCCGAAAAAAATAGTAATTGGCAGGATATGAGATGGATTTTCAAACTCCGTGGCGAGGCGATTTGCCTAAACTACCAACCATGGATACAAGGAAAAGTCTTAAGGTGCTCTCTATGCTGCCTGAATGAGAACGAAACCGTTTTTCATTTTGCGGCGGTCTGCCCAATATTGAAGAATATTCGCCAGAGATGGCTCGGGGCCGAGAAGTTGAAATATGAAGAATTTCTCGAATTCCTGAATGGCAAGGATTGGAGAAGGCTGGCAAGGTATGCAGCTGTGGCCTGGGAGTACCGATGGAGTCTAATTGAAGAGTTCAACTTTTAATGTGAAGCCATCATATACATAAATAAGAAGAAAAAAATCTCTCTCAGCGGACGGTCCCTAAAAGACCAAGCCCTAT
Organism: Euborellia annulipes; assembly: GCA_023213315.1. NCBI lineage: Eukaryota > Metazoa > Arthropoda > Insecta > Dermaptera > Anisolabididae > Euborellia > Euborellia annulipes. The sequence goes on from JAKCPI010004036.1 coordinate 15,234, forward strand.
TTGCTATATTAAAAGAAAAAAATCTGGTGTGACTGGCGCACAGCACACAACTTTCTCTTACCTTCGGTAATCGAAAGTTGTGTACTGTGCTTGTCACACCAGATTTTTTGTGTCGACATGTATTTAGTTCCCGACAGTACGGAACATATGAATTCAGATGTAAAATTTATAAGTATGGGAAAATATTTATATTTTGTTACCATGGCAACCATTTCTCCTATCTTCCCTATGAAATACAAGAGTAAAGTGGTCTTCAGAAGATTTCAATCGCAAAATGAGAATATACATTTTAAAGAGCATCTAAAAAATGATTGATTTTTGAATTTAAAAAAAAATCGTTGGAGCAAATTTTGAGAAAATCGAAAAAAAAACTGAAAAAGTACATCAGTAAAGTACTAGTACTCTTTGGCCGATTTTGATTAAAAGCTTATTTTTCCGGTCCAGGAGGATGTTTAACTTAAATATAAAATTTCAGCCTCATAGCTCAATTCCTTCATGCTTAAAATTGAACACAGACACACCCACACACCCCACACACACCCACACACAGACAGACCATGTCGCGAAAACCACTTTTTTGGATTCAGGGGACCTCAAAACGTGAAGATCCATCAAAATCTCGACATCGAATTTTTGACATGAATCCAATACTTTCTCTCTATATATATATTACATATATACATAGGTAAGAGAAAGTAAAAAATAATTGTACTATATTATTATATGTACTGTAAGGAAAGATTTTTTTTTAATAAAGCATTATTTTTATTATTTTTATTTATTATTTATGGACCCTGTTACGCAATTGTGCGTCAAGCGCCAGGTACCGAGATTTGAGAAAATCAACATTAAAGTTTTTCTGATTTAAATTGTTTTGATTAGATTATATATCATTTTTACTTTCTCGTATAGAGAAAGTTATGTAATCGTAAAAAAAATTCGACTTCGAGATTTTGATGTTTCTCCACGTTTTGGACCTCCCTGAGTCCAAAAAAACCATTTTTGACATTATGTCTGTGTGTGTGTGTGTGTGTGTGTGTGTGTAAACACGATTGCTTAAAAACCAAAGCAGCTAGATCGATGAAATTTGGTATATGCTCCTTACACTAAAATTGTAGATTTCTATCAACTTTTGGAGTAAATACGTCACTTGGAAGTAGTACTTTACTTAAAAAGTTTTTTCGAAAATTTTGAAATTTTCAATTTTTTTGTTATATTATGATAAAATACTCTATTTTAAAAAGTTTTTATTCTTTGACATTTTTTCGAAAACTGAATAGTTTTTGAAATAATCAAAGAAGAAATAGAAAATATTCGTTAATTTTGATAAAAAATCAAAACAAAATCATACAGGTGTCATTAAAAAAAGGGTAAATATAAACAAATGAATTTGTGAAACAAATTATTATAAAGCTTTTATAGAGAGAGATTGATGACTTGTAGTTGTATGCAACGCTTCATAAAACATCATCATTATCATCATTGAAATTTAATTTTCCCCCTCCGGGGCAAAATCATTAACATTTCAACATTATAATAAATTTTTATTTTTTTTTATTTTCATAATATGATTTAATTAATTTGAATTATTATACTTTGGAATCTCTGATTATTTTGAAAATATGGGGGAATTATTAAATTGAAACTTTATTTTGATCGACACAAATTTTTTCGTTTCTCGTCAAGGGCCGTGACTCTACAAGTTATGACGTCACAAGCCGTGACGATAAAAATAGAAAAGTTGAAATTTAATATATATGACGAATTATAAAAAAATAATTGTGAGATTTAATTTTTCAATTTTTAAATTGATAAAATATAATTTTTGAAATAATTTAAAATATTCAAATACTAAATAAATATTTTTCTCAGTTTTTAACACGTGTCTATTGATTTCCCATTTTCCAATTATTAAGTTAAGAAGATTAAAAACGCGATTTTAATACCCTTAATTGAAACTGAAAATTTTCAGATAAACGCCTACGATTTGAAAAAAAAGTTTCACTTGCATCGTGCTTTCCTAAAACCACACAGTGTTTCTTCATTTTTACCAAACCCTGTCGTGAAATACATTTTACCTTTGACGGAATTTTTTTCGGGGGCAGGGGGGTCGGGCTCCCTGGCCCCCCTATATTTTTTTTTTTTTTTTTTTTTTTTTTTTTTTTTTTGGAATGGGTGCATAAGGTCCGAAGACCTATAATGACCAATAGTCACATGCAGCCAGGAAGAAAATAAAAACAAAAGGAGAAGCATAAAGGGGAAACTCAACTGCGGGAACTGAGAAGATGCCTGTTGAGGTTAGACTTGAAAGTCTGAAGATTGTAGGTTTTGGGGAAGATAGACGCAGGGAGCTTGTTCCAATCACGGGGAGGTCATGGGGACAAAGGAAGAATGAAATTGTTTTGTTCTGTTAGTCGTGATCTGAACAGCATAGGGATGCTGGGAAGATGCCTCTCTTGTGTTCCGTGAATATGTTGCATTGGGTGGGATAATTGATTTTAATTCGGCAGAGCATTGACCATGGTAATACCTGTAGAAGAGAGATAGTGAAGATACTCTTCTTCTATGATCTAGTGACTGTAGGGATGCAGTAAGGGTAGAATCACCTATCAGTCTAATTGCACGCCTCTGTATGGCTTCCAAGGAGGAGAGAGCGTCTTTCGACGCCCCTCGCCAAAGGTGGGAACAATATTCAAGACACGGCCGAATTTGGGCTTTATAGAGGATTAGGAGTTGTTGGGAGGAAAAGTAACGCTTCGTTTTGAATAGGAAACCCAATTTCCTTGCGGTAGATTTAACCACAGAAGAGATGTGGTTGCTCCAGGAGAGATCAGATGTAACTGTCACTCCCAGAACAGAAAATGAATCTTTGAACTCGAGGCTATACCCCCCTGTTCACTGATTACCCTAATATATGTATATAGATTTGAAAAATTCCGGGGGAGGCCCTCCTTATATACGCCCCTGGTGCAGCACAGTACATCAGATTTTTGTTTCAAGTAATTTATAAATGAAACTTCATATATTTTGACAGTCATTGAATCTCTAATCTTCTTTTCATATTTATTTATTTATGTGTGAACAAATCGGGAGTAGAAATGGACCAAAATCTTTGTGAGTCTTAATTCCCTTCTGGATTTTATTCCCGAATTTATCAGCAAGTGGGGGATGAGAAGCCCACCTGGCGACAGGCAGTAGTTAGGGGGAGGGAGGGGTAGGGGGTTGACGCACGTGCACCGCACATCTGTCATCGACTCCCCCCTTTCACTCAACCCTCTTTGCAACTCTCGTTTCTTCTTCTTCTTCCTCTCTTTCCTCTTCTTACTTTGCTACTGCTTGCTGCTTTACCTATTTCCTATTTCGTATTTTGTACTTGCCATCTGGTGTCAGCAATTGTTCTTTCTTTCAATTTTGTATTTTTTTTTTTTTTTATCGATTTGAATAAAAAAATTTTTTTTTTTTTTGAGGTTATATTGAACTAGCTGAAGAGCTAGACTACGGACTGCTAGTATTAAAGTGAATTAAAAGCCCTTGGTGCAGTGGTCAGCTTGCTGGCCTTCTGTACCAAGGGGGTCTAAATGGCCCCCGTTGCCGAAAAAGACCTTAATTAAATTTAAAAAAAAAAATCGATTAAATTATCAAAAAAAAAAAAAAATCATTGTGTGGTTTTATGAAACCACGATGCAAGTGAAACTTTTTTTTCGGATCGTAGGCGTTTAACTGAAAATTTTCAGAAAATAATTCAATTAAGGGTATTAAAATCGCGTTTTTAATCTTAATAATTGGAAAATGGGAAATCAATAGACGCATGTTAAAAACTGAGAACAATATTTATTTAGTATTTGATTCATTTTAAATTATTTTAAAAATTATATTTTATCAATTTAAAAATTGAATAATTAAATCTCACAATTATTTTTTTATAATTCGTCATATATATTAAATTTCAACTTTGCTATTTTTGTCGCCACCGCTTGTTACGTCATAACTTGTAGCGTCACGGCCTTTGACGTCACGGCTTGTAACGCGACATGCTAATAGAAGAGCGAAAAAATTTGAGGGCATCAAATAAAAGTTTCACTTTAAAAAAAAAAAACCACTAACTCGATTTTTCCTTGAAAACTCGATTTCTCGGATTTTAAAAATTAGCCAAAAACCCGGTTTCGGTTTCCACTCTATGATGGACAAACTAGACACTCTACAATTAGACATTTCAATCCTAGTTTCGTTTTTATTATTAAAGAAAATGAATAATTCGATTGAAAAAAAAAAAAATAAATAAATAAAATGAATATTGATATATTTACATTATTTTAATCCCCCTCCCCTCTCTACTCTTTTTATTTCTATTTAAATTTTAAAAATCATTTTTATTTTTTTTTTTTGTTTTACCAACATGAATATTTTATATTATTATTAATATTCATACGCCAAATATATAATAACTCATAATAATAACAAAAAAGTTATTAGCATAGAGTATTTGTGACTCTCTCTCTCCTCTTAAATTGGAGTACATCTGTACTTAACATCTTCTAAAAAGTTTATATCGATTTAAAAGAAAAAAAAAAGACAACGGAATTGCAAAACTTGCCCCCACTTCACAGCTCCGCCCCCCTCCCGAAAAGAAGTCCCCCCCCTGCAGGGGGGCCCGAAAGGAATTATTTTTTTTGCGGAACCTAATTGTTTCGCGGTGCGGAAAATTTTTTTTCACTCCCATTATTTAGGGACACGAAATTTTGAGATGTCAGAGTGGTAGTTTCATTTTCATTGATCTTTTAACAATGAAATACTTATCACGAATGTGTTTATTAAAGCTTTTGTGGTTTGAAATATTATTATTAGGGGAATTTATATAATTATTAAAATTAAAAATATATAAATACTGTACAACGTCTCGACTGCTTATTCTGCAGCCGTTATCAAGTACTGTGCACTTACTCCAACTCAAGTGAACCAACTGTCATGTCCGTTTTACGTGCCTTTTTAATGTACAGTGACGTCAGCGCCACCTCTCGGCATTTCTGTGAAGTTAGCTTCAAATTTTCCCGCTATTTTCACAGAAATGCCGATAGATGGCGCTGACGTTGCTGTACATAAAAAGGCAAGTAACGGACATGACAGTTGGTTCACTTGAGTTGGAGCAAGTGCACAGTACTTGATAACGGCTGCAGAATAAGCAGTCGAAATGTTGTACAGTATTTATATATTTTTAATAAATATTTAATACAAAAATGTGATCTATAAATAAAAATTATCCTAATAATAATGAAATACTTTATAAATGAATCATTTATTTGAGAAACCCTATAAGTCAGATTTCAGCAACTCTTGGGAAATTAAAAAAAAAAAAACTGAATAAAAGTTGGTAATGACAAAAGATGGACATTTTCCCAGTCTGATTCGTTTTTACTATATCAAATACACCGTCAATATTCTTCAATTACCCTGGATCACATATACATGAATTTATATTGAATTTTAAATTACCTTGACTTATGGGGTTTCTCAAATAAACATAAAATAGTGCGAAAAAAAACGAAATATTTTTTTAAAATATGGTATATTTGGATGCCAAGTGCATGAATTCTTCTATATCTATACTATTATATAAAAGACAAAGTCTGTCCGTCTGTCTGTTGTTTGTAACTCATAGACTCCGAAACTACTGGACCGATTTTCATGGAGTTTTTTTTTATTGAGTAGAGAATTTTCCGGGGGGGGGGGGTTTAGCCTAATATTATATCAAATTAGGGGCATAAAGGGGTTCAAGTTCCCTAGTTGTTTTAATTTTGTTTTTTTTTTCCTAAACAGGCTGAATCTTAACCGACCAGAACCCGGCAAATTCGGGATCCCTGCAAGTTGTTTCAAATTATATTCGAATCCCCAACCGAGAATTCTCAAGTTCCTTAAGTTGCTTTAATACAAGGGCGGTCCCAGAGGGGGGGGTCAAGGGGGTCGTGACCCCCCCCCCCCCCAAAGTCTTTTTCTTTTTTTTTTACACACACTTTTTTCCCATTCACACAATCTTTTCGGCAACTTAGGCCATTTAAGACTTAAACGATACTTATATTTGATTAATATATATTTATTGGGGTCCAGGCCCATTTATTTATACTATAAAAAAAAAAAACAGTGACCCCCCAAAATGTAAGGCTAGCCCTTGCTTTAATATTTGTTTTAAATATAGGCCTGGTTTTTGAATAAATAAAAAATATATATAGGTTAATGTCACATTCATATTTCTTCTATATTTTCGTTATTTTTATGTAAATCTGAATCAAATTGTCTTTGCCACATCTATTTTTGGCTAATAAAAAGGATGGGGAGAGAAATAACCGAAAAAGTTACCTATCATAGAAAAAAATTAATCGACATCATATTTAACGGCTTTTTTTTTTTTTTAAACCCCCCTTCCCCCCCCCCCCCCCCCCCCCCCCCCCCCCCCAAAGGCCTAATTCAGGCTTATTTTCATTTATTTAATTTTTAAATATTTCAATTAAATATTTTATTACCAAATAAAGAAAGCATTGTTGCAAATTAGATTATTTTTTTTTAATATTTCCTTTTAATCAATTCGAAGTAAATAAATGTGAATATATTCTAGGTTAGGCCTATATGACAGAGCTTTGAATGCCTGTCAGAATTTTTCTACAATTGTCACACACACAAAACAATTCTCGTTTCAAAAACAAAAAGTGACAAATTATTCGTGACAAATTGTCAAAATTCACCTATCAGCCTAGAAATTTTATGAAACCAAAAAGTGACAAATTGTAATGACAATTTTACAAAAATAATAATGTTTAATGGCTGAAATGCATTGGAGGAAGGATGTAAATGCAGGCAGTTAAACGCTCGATCCTTGAATGTCCAGATGTTGGGCAAAATTTATTCGCCCATCCTCAGTGAACTATTTAGTGGAGAGAGTATTCCTTTGGTATACATAGTTAGCTTAGGGTCCTACTACGTATTCTATTTAATGTAACAATATGATGATAAATGATAAATAGAATTAACATCGAATATGAATGTCTAAATATATAAAGAGAAAATCATTTGTCTTTCTTCACATTACTTGATTGTATCTTGACTATGAAAATAGCAAAAAGTTTTAACAACAAAAAACTCATTTATCATCATATTGTTACATTAAATAGAATACGTAGTAGGACCTAACGACCACCATGTATACCAAAGGAGACTTAACTCTCTCCCACTAGAATGTGAGTCTCACCAATAATGAAAATTGTCATCCGTATTGTATTATCAACATCACTTATATGTATTCTATTCTAGAGTTCACTGAGGATGGGCGAATAAATTTTGCCCGAAACGTCTGGACATTCAAAGGGAATCGAGAGCGTTTTTATTTCTTGGCTGCCTGCATTTATATCCTTCCTCAATTTTACAAAATGTCATTTTTTTACTAGACAATTAAGCCAAGAGCGAAACAGGTATTCGACAAATTGTCAAATTGACACCTGTAATTGTCAGCTTTATGAAATAGGGCCCAGAACGTGTAACAATGTAGTAGGGTTGTGATTGTTGCTGTAGAATGTGATTGTTGCAACTGTTACAATTTATTCCCTTGGAGATGTTTTTATTGACTTGTATTTTTATCATAAAAATATAATAAAAATAAAAAAAAAAAAAAAAAAAAAATAAATAGGGACCTATTGATTTTTCTAACAATTGTAAGATTCAAATAAAACTGAATTATAATTCCAATCTGTTTTAATTGTGTGCCGCTACATATAATATCGGCTGTTAGACTAGCCTGCCATCTTTTGCAAGAGTGCTGAACTATTTGACAGCAAGAATGAAAAGAGCATCCCCATTTGGGGATGTGAATACTTATCACTCTCCTTAATATTACTTTTTAACATCTTTTTTTCTGAGCCCCGTTCCTGTATATTTCAATTAATTGGTATTCAATTCAATTATCCATGCGAATTCTTAACCTTTTATCAAGTTTTAAAGTTAATAATTCGAATACTATGAAATTTGGAAGGACCTGTTAATATATTTATCATATTCGTTTTTTATTAAATAATTCATTTGATTTTTGTAAATACGTCATTTAAAAGCTGTCGTCATCAAAATTCATTAATTTCTTCTGTCATTCCAATATTGGGATTGAAATATAAGCGTGAAGAAACAGAAATGACATCTCTATCGGTATATAGGAAAATATATGTACGTTTAATGGGGTCTAAATGTCCTTTGATGCCGAAAAAGATCTTAAAAAAAAATAAACTGCTCCAAGATATTAGGGTGCGATTATGTTGGAGTTGCGATAAGCGATAAGAGCGTCGATAAGAGCATAGCAAAGAAAATAGAAGCATGCTTTTGAATAGAGCTGCGCTGAGAATCCTTCTTTGATCCCGATTCATTTTCTTTGCTCTTATCGACTCTCTGATCGGAGATGGATATAGACATTTTAATAAGTGAAGTATTTCTAGACCCTCATTGGGGAATAAAATAAGAGAAAAACTTTCATAATATATTTTTCTAGACAAACTATTGAATGAAATAGTACAAAAAAAAGAAACAAATTGTAAGTTAAACTACAGAATTTGTTGTTTTTTTTATTTAAAATAAAAAAATTTACTTACTATTTGTTTGACGTTTTTCTGCCACTTCAATTCAATCAACTTTTAAATCTATTTATATTTAATATCTATTGTATTTTAAATATTTATTATAATATAATTTAAATAATAAGTATATTTTCTACTAATTGGCCTTTTTGACATTATTAAATTAAATACATTGTAAGTAATTATTGATATAAAAAATAAATTTACAAAATTGCACATTAATTAAAATTTAATATTCTTGGAGAGTTAAATCTGTGGGTCCAGGGTAAAGAGAGGGAGGGTTTGACCAGGAAGCAAGCCCACTAGGCTTTGAACATTATAAAACCTTTAAAACGAAAATTGGAAAAAAAACTAAAAAAGTACACCAGTAAAGTACTAGTACCCGAATTTTCCCAAACATGAGACCTAGCACAATTTCATTTTGGGACCACAAATAGTATATATTTAAAATTTGAAAAAAATCGTTAGAGCCGTTTTCGAGAACTGATATGCATATATATAAACAAACAAACAAACAAACGTACATTGCTCGTTTAATATAATTAGAGTTAGATTAGATTAGATTAGATTAGATTAGATTTATAATACCGATGGTTACCGGGGACGTTCTACACGCTGATTTCTGGGGGTCACCAATCCCAGATTTCACCGCGCTTGACATTGCTTAACAGCAAAGATTGTGGTGACTGTTGCTCTACTCCGTTGCCAGGCCCCCCGGCAATTAAACATTTTTCAAATACATTTTTCGCTTATTTAAATTAATAAATACTTGGTTATATGCTTTTTGTATAATTAAATTTTTATTTTTTTCCCCTTAGAGAAGCTCGCTGGTGTAGCGGGCTAAGGTTTCGGCTTCTACAAATAAGATCCTTGTTCAAATCCTGGGTGTGTGGGATTTTTCAATAAATTAAAATATTTATTTAATGTAAACAAATCGTAAAGCAGGCACTGGATTGGAATATAGGATCTTCCAGGCAACTCTACGAGGAGAGGGAGTTGCTGTGACATCACGTTGTAAAGAAGTTCCCTCTCAGTGATGCATTCTTCGAAAGGAGTAGGTGCTGAGGGAGTAGCATAGAAGAGGTCGGATAAAAGGAACCAGAAATAAGGATTAGTTCACTAGCTAGAGGAGGAGTTAGAGATAGGAAATAATGTAACTTCACGGGGGTGCCGGTTGGGTTTGAGATGTGTGTCTTCGTGCACGATAACACCTCGGGTAAATAAACGGGGGGATCCCGATGGGAATTTCAAAATAAACAATATAGGAAAATGACGTTAAATCAATTAGGCCTACGTTCACTATTTAGCATGCACAAATGGGGTTGCTTGATTTACCTGAATGCAAGGAGGAGGCAGAGCTCAAAAGCGCGTCGTCGTCGTCCCGTCGACCATCCGAAATGTCCGCAAAGTCAATTCACACTAACAAGTTTAACACTCTCGAACGGGCTGATAGTGCAGTTAGAGCGCGTGCCGGCGCTAAACTGGTTGCTGGCTACTGCCGATGAAGGGAACTGTGTTGGGTCAGGAAGAAGTGCGCCGCCGCAACAGCTGCTGCCTCTCTCTCTCTCTCGTGGAAAGTAGAGGGGCGAGGGGGGGGGGGGAGACACTTGTCACCCGTCGGACACTTGTCCCCACCCTCTCGGACCGAAATTAAAAAGACGTTTGACAAAAAAAATAAATAAATAAAGAGAACGTATCGTTGTATTTATGTAAATATGTCAAAAAAAAAAAATAATAATAACACAGGTCACTAGTGATATCGCTGCCGGGGTTGGGGATATGGAAAAAATTAAAATTTGAATTTTCTAGACATTTTTTTAAGGAACAACGGGAGCGAAGGTGTTACACACGTTTTTCCCGATAAGATGTCATAAAAAGTATGCCCAAAAAATCAAGTAATTCAAAAATTTGCCAAGAGATGCCAGAATGGTAGCTAATATTATTTAATGCATTTGGTTGATTTTCATTGATCTTTTAACAATAAATGTTATTATATATTATGTATCTTTTATAAAAGCATAAAAATATATAAATATAGGCTAATACTATATCAGCTGTTAGACTAGCCTGCCATCTATTGCAAGAATGCTGAACTAATTTGACAGTTGATTTTTAAATAAATCATCTAAGCTTATTTTAAAAATTTCTTAATTAATATGTGATTAATAATAACAATAAATTCATTTTTAAATTTAAAAAAAATTAAAGATTATTGGGACAGATTGTTTTTTTGTATTTGCTTGATAACAAAAAAATTAATTACGATAATTTTTTAATAAGTCATTAAAAAAATTATAGCTCAATGTCCCAATAATCTCTTATGAATTTAATTCATTTAAAAAAAACCGCATTGAAAAATTCCTTATAATAGTCTAGTTTATTTTAAAGTACGTTTAGACGTCGCTCCTGAACCCCCTTAAGACCTTTGGACACCCCTATTACAATTTTTACCATCTATGAATGCAAAAAAACATTGTTATTATTATTATTATTATTTTGAAATTCCTATCGGGATCCCTTTTATTTACCCGAAGAGTGCACTGGATCATCCGTTTTATTATTTCTAGAACTAAATACAACGAGAGAACAATTCAAAGTTTCTATCTCTCTCTCTTGGTTAAAGATGTTTTATTTAATGTTATTTCAGAAAGCAACTGCTGCTGGTGGTGTGTGTGTGTGGAGATCTAAAACTTCCTTCTCAATTCAATGAAAATTGAAAAATATTACCACTACTAGTTGTCTAGTCCGCCTTTGGCGGTCGGTCCATTGACAGAGAGTAAAGGCTGCAATAACATTGTTTGGGATACACATACATGCTAAAGAAAATATAATTACGTCATGTGAATGTGTTTTTAGTACCTTTTAGAACAACTACCTGTCTATTTCCTTTCTCAGGAAGAGGCTAATTTATTATTATTATTATTAGGTTTGTTCGTTTATCGTAATTGGATGCCCATTGGCGTAAAAACGTTGTTTGATTATAACAAGTAGGCGGTGTTAGGGCATCTTCCTCTTAGTTTGATTCTAGCCCTGGATAATTTCCCAAGTGTTTGATTCAAAATTGGGCATCCATGGGCAAGTTAGAGATCTAAAAGTTGTAATTCTAAGTACCTAATGTTTATTTCAAGCAAGTGGGCGTATCCTGGGAAGCACTTGCACAGCTTCCCGGCGTTTGATTTTCTCGTTTTGGATGCCAGTGGACGCCCAAACTATTTCAGATTTTTCAAATTCATTTTCTGGCTCTTCCTTCCATAGAGCCCATTTTAAATCCCTTTTTTTTTATTATGAAGTGGTTAATTTAATTAAGGCGTGTTCATTAAAGCTTTGTGGTTTTGAATTATTTTTTTTAAAAGGAAAAAAAAAAAAAAGGGGGTGGGGGGGAGGAGGGTCTCCCTGGTTGGTGGTTTCTTTCCCCTCCCTGCCCGCCCCGGTCCCCTCTCTCCCCCCCTCCGGGGGGCTGGTGGTTTGGTGGTCCCCCCTCTTCCAACCCCTTCTAGTTACGCCTATGATTAGGGGGATTTTAATTATAGACCACATTTTTGTTATTAATTATTTATCCAAATGGCTTAAATAATATCATCGGACTGCCTGGAGTCCGAACCCGCGACTCTTACTATGCACTTGCTCCGATTTAACCGAGTTAACTGTCGGTCATGGCCGTTACGTGCCTTTTTATATAAAACGACCTCAGCGCCATCTACTGGCATTCCTACGAAGTTAGATTCAAACCGATTTTCACTTCAAGGAAATGCCTGTAGATGGCACTGAGGTCGTTGCAAATATAAAAAGGCACGTAACGGACATGACAGTTAAAAATTGAGTCAGAGCAAGTGAACAGTACTTGACAACGGCAATCGAAACAACATTTTACAGTATTTATATTTTTAATAAATGGAATTAGATAAAGAAAAATCTCTGTGGTTAACCTAAGGTGCATATTGGTAAGCTAACATATATGTGTTACCACAAATTTTTTAAATCTGTAAACAAATTTCTAATTCAAAAATGTGTATGCTGGGCAGTGGCGTGACGTACCCCCCCGCAGACCCCGCAATGCGGGGGCCCCGGACTTTGGGGGGCCCACGGGCTGGACCGGGCTAAAAAACTGTATCTCCTCAGGGCTCCGGTAAAAACGGAAAAATTTAGATTAAAAAAAAAATTTGAATGAAAATTTGTCTTTGAAAGGGCTCGGGCCTTCAGGGTTCAGGGATATACTGTATTTTAAAAATATTTTTTGTAAGGTCTAATAATGGGGGCCGAAATAAATGTTGCGGGAGGGCCCAGCTAAAAAACGTTACGCTACTGATGCTGGGCGATCAGTCACACCAGATTTTTGCTGGCTAATTAGTTCTAATAAAGCTAAATGATCTAATGGATGGCCATTGATTTGTGTCTGTGGTGAGCATCTCTCATCTATTTGCCACCTGAAAGCCTAAAGTTGTTGGACAAATACAAAAGGGCAGAGACACAGTAATCGCCCCTCCATTGTCTTAATCCATTTAAAATTATTTCTTTAGCAGGGCCAATTAAATAGGCTGCCCCCCCCCCTCTCTATAGTTTTCTCTCCCGTTTATTATATTAAAACTAAGAATATATGCCAGTTGCAGCTGTTATTCCTCTCTCGTTTATCATTGTTCGGCGCAATAGCAGCAACGGCGGCTTTTTGGGTCTGTGCGTCGTGGAGAAGGGGAAAGAGATAAGGAAGAATGCGCAAATTTTCTATACCTTAATAAATACAATAAAGAAATCTCGATTTGAAAGCTTTACATCTTTTAGTCATGAGAAAATTAAATAAAAATAAAGAAATAAATCGAAAGGTTCCTAAAGTAAGGGAGTTTTTTTTTTAAATGCTTTTATTTAACATACTCTCAAAATCACCAACTTTGAGGCTTAGTTTAAGTCACTTCCCTATGAGCTTGAGGTGTGAAATTTGAAATTTAAGGCTCATTTTTGATGACGCAAATTGTGAGTTGGGTTTTACCAAAATAGACCAAACTAATGTGGTACTTTATTTCACGCATCCTGCCTTCTTTTTTTTAATACTCTATAATAAATAAAGACTAAAAAATTTAAATTAAAAATATAATAAAAAAAACTTTAAAAAAAAATGTTTTTATTTAAATTGAACTAAAAAGAGATAAATAATTTAATTGTTCTTGTTAAAATTGTTGAATATTTGACTTAAAATAAAAGCCTGGGGCGCTTCAAAGTGATTCCGAGGCTCTAAATATATACAATTCCTTAAGCTATCAATGTGCGCCCCACGCTTATTTTAAGTCAAATATTCAACAATTTTAACAAGAAAAATTAAATTGTTTCTCTCTTTAGTTCAATTTAAATAAAAGCATTTTTTTAAAAGTTTTTTTATTATATTTTTGAATTAGATTTAATTGAGGTGTATAGCTGATAATATGATTTATTTAAGTTCAGGAAATATAATTTTACCTTTTTTTTTAGTAAATCTTTCTTTAATTGCCGCCCCCTGATATCTGCCGCCCGGGGCACATGCACTCACTGCCCCCCCCCTCCTAGATCCGGCCCTGCCCTGACTTACCACCCCCAGTCATCCACCCTCGATTAGGGTTGGTCGAATCGATTTCGATTTTAATCGAAAATCGATTTTGAGCTTCGATTTTCGATTAAAATCGAAATCGATTCAGTGTTTTGAAAAAATCGAAAAAATCGATTTTTGACACCCGATTTTCGATTTTCGATTTTCCAAGAAAGTGATTTTCGCGACATGATCTGTCCGTCTGTGTTCAATTTTAAGCTTGAAGGATTTGATTTGAGCTATGAGGTTGGAATTTAAGATAGACACCCCCTGGAGAAAATAAGCGGTTCATTAAAATTGGCCAAAAAGTACTAGTACTTTACTGAGGTAGTTTTTTAGGTTTTTTTGATTTTCTTAAAAATAGCCCCAACGATTTTGATTAAAATTCAAAAATCAATTATTTTTTAGATGCTCTTTAAAATGTATATTCTCATTTTGAAGTACACTTTACTCTTATATTTCATAGGAAAGGTAGGAGAATTTGTTGCAATGGAAACAAAATATAAATATTTCCCCATGTTTATAAATTTTAATCTTGAATTCAGCCCTCGGGGCTTGGTGTAGTGGTTAGCATGCTAACCTCGTATACTAAAAGTCACGGGTTCGGACCCCAGGCAGTCCGATGATTTTATCTAAGCCATTTGGATACCAAATGGCCTAAATAAGAATGCCTGGACCCCTAATATGTGTGTATTATCAATAACGGATATCGTAAAAGTTTTAAATGGCCTCAGTTGCCGAGAAGACTGTGTGAATGGTGAAGAAAAAAAGGGTGTTTAAAAAAAAAAAAAATTTGAATTCAAATGTACCTTAAGCTTACTGTCGGAACCTAAATATATGTCCACACAAAAATCTGGTGTGACAAGCACAGAACACAACTTTCGCTTACTGAAGATAAGAGAAAGTTGTGCTGTGCGACGAGTCCCACCAGATTTTTTAAGAAATATAGAAGCTGATGTTTGGTTCACTTGGTTTGTTAAAATTTACGCTATAACGTTAAAATTTAAGTTATAAAGACTAAATACTGTATGTTATACCATAGGCCTATACAAAGACAACATATATAATGTGTTGGTCTTTAAAGAAGTTATAAAGACTGAATAAATTGATTTGGGCATCAGTAATGCAACGTTCTATTTTTCTTGTTCCACAAACCGCTTGAAAATCGTAAGCAGAACCTTAAAATCAACTTATGGGCATAGTAAAAAATTTTTTGTAAAAAAATCGAAAATCGATTAAAATCGATTTTTTAAGGCAAAAATCGATTTTTTTAAGGCAAAAATCGATTTTTTTAAAAATCGATTATTTGGTTTCGATTTTAAAAATCGAAAATCGAAAATCGATTCAGCCTTCAAATCTACCAACCCTACCCTCGATGAATTCTTTTTGAAATAAATAAAAATGTCCTTTCAATTCCAAAATTGCATCTTCTACTTTTGTGTTTTTATAATTAAGAGGAGGCTCGCAGGTGTAGAGGGCTAAGGTTTCGACTTTCTACAAAGAAGATCCCTGTTCAAATCCTGGGCGTGCGGGATTTTTTCATTAAATAAAAATATTTATTTAATGCAAACAAATTCTCAAGCAGGATCTGGATTGGAATATTGGATCTCCCAGGCAACTCTACGGGGAGAGGGAGTTGCTGTGACATCACGTTGTAAAGAAGTTCCCTCTCAGTGATGCATTCTTTGAAAAGAGTCGGTGTTGAAGGGAGTCCCTCCTCAACTAGAACATCCTCCATAGCCAGAGGCGTACCGAGGCAGTTGGAGGCCTGGGGCGGCACTAGAAGCGGGTGCCCTATATTGAATTTTTTTTTTTTTGGGAAGGGGGTTAAAAAAAATATTTTACTTTTTTTTAGAGACGCCAAATTTTTTGCCGCCCGCGGAACCAAAATTTGCCGCCGCGGCACATTTTTTTTTCGCGGAACCAAAATTTTTTTCCGCTCGGAGAAATATTTTCCCTTTTTCCTAGAGACGCTAAATTTTTTCCGCCCACGGGGCATTTCCTCTTGCGCGAAACCTAAATTTTTCCACGCCCTTAGATCCAGCCCTGCCGCAAGGGCCCCGGGGCCTCTCAAAGGGGTTATATGGGGCCTATGTCGGCTCGGGGCCTGGGGCGGGCCGCCCCCCCTCGGTACGCCACTGTCCATAGCATAGAAGAGGTTGGATAAAAGGAACCAGAAATAAGGAATAGTTCACTAGCTAGAGACGAACGCAGGAGGAGGAGTTAGAGATAGGAATAATGTAACTTCACTGGGTACCGGTAGATGGCTACGGCCAGAGAGCTTTGAGGTGTGTGTCTTCGTGCACGGAAGCGGAAACTTGAATCCAGTAGAGATTTTGTTATGATCGTCTGAAATTCTTTTCTCAAAGGTGTCTGTCATACACACACATGCAGAGTAGAGAATTGACGCTGCTGATTGTTGTTGTCACATCAATCCAGTGATTGTGTAAAATACTGCCCCTCTCCCCCCTCAATTCCCTCAAACATAATTTACATATTCTTAGTTAATTTTCGCCTAAAGTTTAAGCGAATATCCCTCCAATTGAATTGTGTGCTTTTAATTATACAAAACAGAGTGGGTTAATTTTCTTATCTCTCTCTCTCTCTCTCTTTTGTACATTTATTTGTAATTATACAACGAGAGCTAATGCCATCTGCAGGCAACTCACTTTTCTCTTTCACTTACGAAAAGAATCTTGATAATATTTATTTTAAACAAATTTGTCCTCAATATTATAGTTTTTGATCTTTTGCCATTAAAAAAAGTATGCCCAAAAAATCAAGTAATTCAAAAATTTGCCAAGAGATGTCAGAATGGTAGCTAATAATATTTAATGCATTTGGTTGATTTTCATTGATCTTTTAACAATAAATACTTTATAAATGTTATTATATATTATGTACCTTTTTATAAAAGCATAAAAATATATAAATATAGGCTAATACTATATCGGCTGTTAGACTAGCCTGCCATCTATTGCAAGAATGCTGAACTAATTTGACAGTTGGTTTTTAAATAAATCATCTAAGCTTATTTTAAAAATTTCTTAATTAATATGTGATTAATAATAACAATAAATTCATTTTTAAATTTAAAAACAATTAAAGATTATTGGGACAGATTGTTTTTTTGTATTTGCTTGATAACAAAAAAATTAATTACGATAATTTTTTAATAAGTCATTAAACAAATTATAGCTCGATGTCCCAATAATCTCTTATGAATTTAATTCATTTAAAAAAAAAAACCCATTGAAAAATTCCTTATAATAGTCTAGTTTCTTTTTAAAGTACGTTTAGACGTCGCTCCTGAACCCCCTTAACTTTTTTAAAATAATAAATTACTTTTAATTATAAATTTTGTTTAAAAAAAAAAATTTAACAGTACTAAGTACCATTTAAGTAGCTTCAGTTTGGAAATATCATAAATCAGTAGCCGAGAGAGTAAAGGAGTCAGTATGATCATAGGCGCCGGAACTGGGGGGGGGAAGGATACATTGCCCCCCCCTGGCTTCCTACAGGGGGGCAGAGGGGGGCAAAGTTTCTTCTTTTATTTCATTTATTTTTAAAAATCATATATTTTTACTTTTGAAAAATAAAATCTTCTAAATTAAAAAAAATTAAAAGAGTAAGAAATTCATTTTTTTCCTTTTTCCAAATTTTTGATAAAATCACTACCAAATTTTTTAAAATTTTAATTTTATTAAAATTGTGATTTTATTTAAAATTTTTAAAGTTTTATAGTAGATTTGTTTTTGTTTTATACTATTTGAACATATTAATTATTTTAATTCTTAAAATAAAATTTTTTTGCCCCCCCTGATTCAAATTCGTTCCGGCACCCCTGAGTATGACAACAAGTGAAATGCAATAAGCTTGAGTTCAAATCTCTATGTGAGCGAGTTTTTTTTTCCACCAGCTTAGTTCCCTGACCAGCGTATAGATGGCCCTAAACCTTTTTTAACCTGGAGCTGATAGATAAGTCATTCAAACAATCCATTCATTTGTACAGGCAGTGGCGTAGCGAGGGGGGTAGCAAGGGGGGTCATGATGCCCCGGGCGCAACTCACAAAGGGGCGCCAAATGGTCCGCAAAACAAAAAATTGCTGGATAATTTTTATTTTTATTATAATTGATTTCTGGAAAATATATTTTAAATGTAGTGACAGTGTAATATAATAATTCTCGCCGAAAAAAAACGCACCGAAAATTTTCTAGCCGAAAGCAAAATCTCGTCGAAAACAAACTCTAAAAAATAATTGATTTTTGAATTTTAATCAAAGTCGTTGAAACGAATTTTGAGAAAATCAAAAAAAAAAAACTCAAAAATTAACATCAGTAAAGTACTAGCAGTTTTTGGCCAATTTTGTTTAAAAGCTTATTTTCACTCCCCAGGGGGGTGCCCAGCGCCGGATTGGGAAGTCACAGCGGCCCGGGAAAATTCTAGCTCGACCGGCCTCATCTATAGTATATTATATATTATAATCGCGGAGTGTCCGTCTGTCCGTCCATCTGTCACACTTTTTGACCAACTTCCCGTTGGAATTTTGAAACGAAATTTTGCCGTCTTAAAGAGGACTTTGTGGGCGAGAGTCTGCCGTAGGAGGGCCCGAGCTAGCTGAGGGGGGTCCAGGAGGGCGTAGCCCTCCTCTCCAGACACGAAGCCCGCCCAAAGGCGAGAGTCCCACGGCGGGAGGTCCAGGAGGGCGAAAAACAAAACGCAAAAAAAGTAAAATTGAATAATATTGTATATAACAATTTAACTAAAACTGTTCTTTGACTGACTGGATTAGACTGTGGCAATTTAAGTATCCAAATTTTAATTTCATTTAAGGCCATTTAGACCCCGCCTCTATTTATTTCAGTTGGATTGGTAGCCAATCTAATTGAAATAAATTTTTGTCTTAGGAGACGGTATGCGAACCCTCTTTGGAATCATAATTCAATGCTCTACCTCTGAGCCATAGTCTGAGGTTAGTCAATTTATTCATCTTTTGATACTTTTTTAAGTGAGATAATTCTATTTATAATTTAAGGCAAAATTTTTTTTTTTTATGAATAAAAACATTCACACTTTTTCTCAATCACTCTCCCATTCACACACACACATTCATACAGTCTTTTCGGCAACTTAGGCCATTTAAGACTTTGATGATAACCGTTATGAATATATATTATTTAGGGTCCAGGCATTCTTATTTAAGCCATCTGGTATCCAAATGGCTTAAATAAAATCATCGGACTGCCTGGGGTCCGAACCCGGTATACGAGGTTAGCACGCTAACCTCTACACCATGCCCCGAGGGCCAAAAAAATTTACTTTTTCCATAATACACAAAAAAAAAAACATTAAAATTTGATTTTTTTAAAATAAAAATTAATATTTTATAGAACATAAGAGGGGGCGTAAAAAAATAACCGGAATTATTTTTTTACTAAAAAATTCTGCTTACTTTTATTCAAATTCCATTACATCATTTACAGACCTTCAAAGTAATAATCTCCCTCGGACAAATTACATCGATTCCAGAGTTCAGCCCACTGTTCCCTGAAGCCCCTTTTTGATAATCTGTTAAATACACCAGAAATGTTCTTGTTTAGCTCTCGATCCCATGGTGGATAAGCAAAGTTCTGTTACTGCAAATTACTATTGTGAAGTTTTGAAGGGCCATTAAAAAGGAAAATTGCAACAAAAAGACCAGGAAGAACAATCTTGTTCAAATGGATTCTTCCCCACGATAATGCACCGGCACATCGCGCGATCAGGACTCAAAAAACAATCACTGAATTAGGCATTGAGGTGATACCACATCCATCCTTATTCACCGGACCTTGAGCCCTGTGACTTGCACCTATTTCTTGGAGTGGAAAAAATAGCTACGGGGTCGTCATTTTCAGAGTGATCGAGAGCTAAACAACAACATTTCTGGTGTACTTAATAGACTATGAAAAAGGGCCTCAGGGAGTGTTTGAACAGTGGACTGAACGCTGAAATCGTTGTATTTTGTACGCGGAGGAGTTTACTTTGAAGTTCTGTACTGGAATTTGAATAAAAGTAATCGGAATTTTCTAGTAAAAAATAATTCCTGTTATTTTTTGACACCCCCTCATATAATAATTATTTTTTAAATAAATATATGTAAATATGATTTGAGTTTGTTCTCCTCTGCCTCCCCCATGGGTAGGTTTCCCATAATTTATTAAGGTTAGATTTAGACAGACAACTTCCGAGGGGTCTGGAGGGGCATGGAAAAATTTTTGAAAATTAGGCAGTGAAAACTGCATTTTTAGCTATCCTAAGACGTGAAATATATCGCCTGTTGAGAATCATAGTGGCGAAAGTTGGTAAATTAAATTTTTGAGTTAAGCCTACCAAAAGTTGATAAAACTTCTATTTTGAGTTCCAAAGTGGCGAAAATATATTTCCATCCTTTTCTATTGATTCTGTCCTATTCATTTGTGGCCCTATTTAAATGCATAGATAAATCAATGGGGGTTTTTTAAACTTTCAAACGCCTTTTCTCCAATTGTTGAATTTCGGACTTCCACCACTATGATTCTCAGCAGGAGATATTATCAAACTTAGCTTGATCTATTAAAAAATAAATATTATGGGCTTAATAAATGTCGAAGACCATTTCTTCAGACCGCCTAAATCATTGGATCAGATCTATGCAAACAAGCCTGCCTCATGACCTAGTGCATGTTAATTATACAACTGAATCATTGTACACTCTCCTGTAAATGGTTGACAGCTAGCTTTAGGGTGGAAAATAAATAATAAATAAAGCCTGCGGCCCCAAAAAGTCAGCGGCCTCTTAAAGCCAACAAACGGCCTCTAAAACTCGCGGCCTTTTAAAGCTACTGGCATCTTAAAGCACGCAGCCTCGAAAAGCCCAAGGCCCCAAAAAGTCAGCGGCCCTGAAAAGACCGCGGCCTCTTAAAGCCTAAGGACTCTAAAACCCACCCTGCGGCCTCATAAAGCCAGGTGCTTCTTAAAGCAAGCAGCCTCGAAAAGCCCAGGGCCCCAAAAAGTCATCGGCTCTAAAAGAATGCGGCTTCTAAAAGTTCGAGGCCCCAAAAGTCAGCGGCCTCTCAGCCTCAAAAAGACAGCGGCCTCTCGGGAAATTCCCGATTCTCCCGACCGGCCAATCCGGCGCTGGGGGTGCCTAACTTAAATATAAAATTGCATCTTCCTAGCTCAATTCCTTCATGCTTAAAATTGAACACACACACAGACACGGAATATTTTTGATGCATATTTCTCCTTTTAAATCCATAATTTGAGGTTTTAGTTAATTAGTATTTTTTTTTTTTTTTTAATAAAAAAAACACTCATACTTTTTTCTCATTCACACTCACACACACATGCACAGAGTCGTTTCGGCAACTTAGACCATATAAGACTTTTACAATAACCGTTATTAAATATACATATCTATTGGGAGTCCATTTGGAATCCAAATGGCTTAAATAACATCATCGGACTGCCTGGGATCCGAACCCCTGACCCTTGGTTTAGAAGGCCAGCACTCTAGCTACTAGACCAAGCCCGAGGGCCCGAGCCCTGCTTATAAATTTCATTTCATCTTCTAATATATCGACTGAAACCATATATACGTATGTCGACACAAAAAATCTGGTGGGACAGTCACACCAGATTTTTAAAAATATTTTATTTTGGAACTTTCCGGATTTTCGGCGAGTTATACCGCCCCCATAATAATTTTGTATATTTTACATATAATATTATATGATTTTCGAATGGGGGGGAGGGGGGCGCTAAAAAGGTATTATGCCCCGGGCGCGAGTTGAGCTCACTACGCCACTGTGTACAGGAAATTGATATCATTATACACAACCAAGTGAAGGGACCCCTTCGGGAGATGCCATCAAACACTTTGATGATTTTTACTTCTTACCCTAAATATTCTCTCTGCATCTGCTCCTTTTCTCTTCTAAATTTTATAAAGAGAGAGAGAGAGAGCAGATTTGGCCTAAAAAAATAAACAAACAGTTGCTACTTTTTTATTTATTAAAATTTTCTATTAATTTCACACTACTTGTAATATTTTAACCTACTTTTTTTTTTTTTTTTTTTTTTTTTGCTTTTTAATTATTTCATTAAGAAAAGAGAAAGAAGATATTCTTTGAAATTATTTATTTCTATGAATATATCAATTTAGCCTACTTTATTTTGATCTCTTTTACGGGATGGATGGCCTTCTTAAACAAATTAAACAACTGGTGTGACTTAACGCACAGCACACAACGGCAATCGAAAGGTGCACTGTTAAAAATTTTCAAGAAAACTTCCTATACAAGTATAGGAATTCTGTTTCATAAACTCTTTATGAATATATATGAGAAAGTTCAATTTGTTGCCAACCAAACAAATTTCTTGTATATTTTAAAATTAATTATTTTGGTAAAAATTGTTAATTTTAATTTTTATAGCTATTTAGTTGAATTACTTTATAAAAATTATTTAATTAGTATGATTTTAATATACTTCATAAATATTTAAATAGTTTAGAGCGCGAATTTCAAACCAGAATTTAATAAATTTAGATTTGTGAAATAAATTTTAAAAGAATTTTTCCTTAAAATAATTATAAAATAATATTAATAAAAATTCCTTGAGGTAGTCGAGTTATTAGAGAACGTTTAGACCAGTGATTCTCTACTTGTCGCGGTACACTTTTAACGATTTCAAAATTTGGCGGCACACAAAGAAAAAGATAAGTTTAAAAGTTGGTAATTTGTTCATAAACTTTTATATTAATTTTATTTCATATCCTGGGTATATTAATATTATATCACCCAAGTATATGAAAAATGATTGAAAATTCATATTTTTTTTTTTACAGTGTGTCTACTGTGCTGTGATTTTTTGTGTCGAGATATATTTAGTTTCCCATAGCACCTTAGTTTCAAACTTGCATTTTAAGTTGACTTCTTAAAATAAATTATGGTTATTTTAAAAAATTTTAATCTCATATTTGGACACAAAATAGAGAATCTTAAATCTATATATTCTACATATTATATAATTTGTCTATCCGTCTGTCTGTCACGCTCTATTTAGACAACATCCCGTTGGGATTTTGAAATGAAATTTTATATGCATAAAGAGGACCTTCTTGGATTAACAGGAAAATTATTTTCATCACGAAATTCCTATAACATTTTGAGTTATTAATTCTTAAAGTTATTGACAGGAACAGGTAGATGAAGACAGCCAGCAAAGAACAAAAACTTTATTTAAGTATCGTCTTGATGGAGGAGCAACAAGGAACTTGGTGGAGACTGTTGAATGGTGAAAAAATGGATGAAGGACTGTTGGGGGTGCTGAGGATGGTGGAAAAGCAATGGGCGGAGAACGAGACGAGAGCCCAAACCCAATAAGAGTACGGCTTGGTGCTCATCCAGTACATATAAGTGTTATATTGTATTAGAAGTTATTATTATTATTGTATTGTTGTTACGTTCAAACCAATTACGATATAGCATACAATGAGTCTCATCATATATGAACCCTGTTATGCAATGGTGTGTCATAAACCAACAAATTCAAAATTGAGTTAAGCACGGAATATTGTTTCAAATGCTTTAATTAATAATATTTTTTATGAAATATGTCCTAAAAAAATTTATATTTAATGTAAAAGCATAAAATTATTTTTACAATATTTCAATGCTGGATTTTACATTTTGCAATAATGATGTTAACAACCAATAAAGAATGAGAAAAAAGTGTGAATATTTAAAAAAAAAAAAAAAAAAAAAAAAAAAAAAAACAACCAATAAAAAGTTATTTAAACTTAAATAAACCAAAATCCATTTTTTTTAATGAGAAATGAATCGTAGATGTCAAAATTTAATTTTTTGATATTATTCCTGATAATGAAGATGGGGATCAGTGCGATTTCGATATTAAGTCGATTTCATTATTATAACTTTGATTTACTGTTGCCATGTTCACTTCCATTCAGGAATTAATTGATGAGAAAATTTTGTTATCACTTTGTATTTAATTTTAAAATATTAATACTATTTAAAATTGATTAATGTAATTTTGATACAAAAAGTTTCTATGCTACTAGTATTAAATATAACCATAAAAGAACTTTAATAATAACTCCGTTTTAATTTTTGAATTATAACCTAAAATTATTTTATTTATTATCAAGAGACTGAAGCATTTTTGCAAATTGCGAATTGGACTTATAGAATTTTGCAAAAATAATTTTTTATATTTTATTGTTTTTCTCTAAATTAGTCCTATTTTTAGAGATAATTTATGAATATCTGCCATAATTACAGTATTTACTTGCACAATTGACAAAAAAAAAAAAAAAAATGATATATAATCTAATCAAAACAATTTAAATCAGAAAAACTTTAATGTTGATTTTCTCAAAACTCGATGTTTGGTCTTTGACACACCATTGCATAACAGGGTTCATATATAACATTACGTTTATTTATAATCAGAAGTTAAATACAACAATGCAACAATGATCTCCAAGGCCTCCTTGTGTTGTAAGTCGCTTTGCATCAGGTGTTGTATGTTGCCTTCTCAGGGGATTTTGTAGGGGTTTTTCAATAAAAGTGTTGTAATTTTTAAATTTATGTTTATTATATTAATATACAAGGTCTGGTACTTCGGAGGTTGAGAGAGAGAATGATCTCGCCCGGGAGTGGGGGTGGCCTTTTATGCCTTCTTCCAGACAGTAATCCCCCATTCCCAGGGGATCAGACACACGTGTAACGATTCCATTTACAGAATTTGCGCTTTTCTGTGGGAATCTTTACATGTGTGTCTTGTTCTAGAAATATATCAAATTTTGCCATCGAATGAGTTTAAAAATAGAGCTTTAGATTCCAAATATCAAATTTTGTATCTCTCTCTCTCTCTCTCTCTCTGTTCTTTTAGCTTCACAACACTTGTATGTACATACACTACAATTGTGTTATGCGGAATAATTACGAATTTTCGTATGTTTTTTTTTTGTGTTTGTTTGTCATCACACATTAGGCTATGTATATTCTTTGTATTATGTGCTGAATAAATAAATAAATAAATATTTAAATATCGTCGACGTTTCGAGAACGCATCGCTCCCATCTTAATTCCCATTCTTAAAGTTATGATTTCCATATGCGTAGCCAGGGGGGGGGGTTTGGGAGTTCAAACCCCCCCCCCATGGGACCCAAGTCATGACTAGATATTTAATACAAATTATATTTCACATAGGGTAAGAGAAAGTAAAAGATAATAATTTACTCTAGCTAAAAAAAAAAAGATACGCGAGGGTCCTCCGCAGGCGGGCCCGAGCCAGTTGGAGGGGGGTTCCTCCCCGGCTAGGCGCGAAGCCCGCCGAAGTCAGCCTGAAGTAAATACAAATTTCATAAGAATTGGAATTTTTTTTTTTTAAGTGTTAAAAGTTAAGGGGACCCTTTTTGAATCGATATCAACATGCAAATCCCCAAATGGGGATTTAAACATTGGTAAAATGAATTTGAAAAATCTGAAATACTACTTCAATAAATTATTTGATTGATTTGACGATTAATTTTTAATAATTAAAAAAAAAAAATTTAGTGTAGTCGTGCTCATATAAGAGAGAGAGATTTTGATGGTGTCGATGATTTCAAAGAGAATGGGCACGAACAGGGCAAAGGGAAAGAGTTGGAAGGAAGGAAGAAAGGACCCGGGGAACGGGGGGGGGGGGGTTCGATGCCCTGAATGAGAAGGAGTAACAGGCAGGGGACCCAGATCTGTGTGTGACGTTTGAAAAATCACTCGACAGCCACTCCCAGATATCTACAACCTGGTCTACAAAACACACACACACAGACCTGTGTGTGTATGTCAAAAAAAAGAAGAGGGCATTTTCCAAACTAATACCTACTTACTAACAAGTGTTTCTTTGAGGGTTAGCTTCAGGTATCTATATACATGTATATATGGACCCTGTTATGCAAATGTGTGTCAAAGGCCAGACATCGAGTTTTGAGAAAATCAACATTAAATTTTTTCTGATTTAAATTGATTTGATTAGATTATATATCATTTTTTTTTGTCAATTGTGCAAGTAAATGCTGTAATTCTGGCAGATATTCATAAATTATCTCTAAAAATACGACTAATTTAGGAGAAAAACAATAAAATTTAAAAAATTATTATTGCAAAATTCTACAAGTCCAATTTGCAAAAATGCTTCAAAGTCCCTTGACACATGATTGCAAATTAATCTATGCACTATTTATATTAATAAAATAATTTTAGGTTTATCATTCAAAAATTAAAACGAAAATATTATTAAAGTTCTTTTATGGTTATATTTAATACTAAGTAGCTTATAAACTTTTTATCAAAATTACATTAATCAATTTTAAATAGTATTAATATTTTAAAATTAAATACAAAGTGATATCAAAATTTTCTCATCAATTAATTCCTGAATGGAGGTGAACATGGCAACAGTAAATCAAAGTTATAATAATAAAATCGACTTAATATCGAAATCGCACTGATCCTCATCTTCATTATCAGGAATAATATCAAAAAATTAAATTTTGACATCTACTTCATTTCAAATTAAAAAAAAAGGATTTTGGTTTATTTAAGGTAAACAATATATACGGTAATATAGGTTAAATAAGTTTTTATTGGTTGTTAACATTATAAAAATGAGAAAGTAAAAACAACGTGTTAGGTACATAAATCATTTTTGCAAAATGAAAATTCTGCATTGAAATATTGTAAAAATATTTTTAAGCTTTTACATTATTATATATTATATTAAATATTTAAAATATAATAGATATTAATTATAAATAGATTTAAAAGCAAGGGCGGATCCAGATGTGTTTCTCGGGGGGGGGGGGGGTAATCTGGTGTAATCCGTCGCACAACACACAATTATTTCTTAATTTTGGTAATTTAAAGGCGCATTCTGTACTTGTTTGCCAGAATATAAATACACATCAAATTTTTAAGTATTAATTTTTAAAATTTTACATTAAAAATAATTTTTTTTTCGAAAAAAAGGTATTTTTTTCAAACCCCCTTTACCCCCCTTGTGTCCGCCCTTGTTTAAAAGTTGATTGAATTGAAGTGGCAGAAAAACGTCAAACAAATAGTAAGTAAATTTATTTATTTTAAATTAAAACAAATACTGTAGTTTAACTTACAATTTGTTTGTATTTTTTGTGCCACTTCATTCAATAGTTTGTCTAGAAAAATATATTATGAGAATTTTTCTCTTATTTTATTCCCCAATGAGGGCCTGGAAATACTTCACTTATTAAAATGTCTATATCCATCTCCGATCAGAGAGTCGATAAGAGCAAAGAAAATGAATCGGGATCAAAGAAGGATTCTCAGCGCAGCTCTATTCAAAAGCATGTTTCTATTTTCTTTGCTATGCTCTTATCGACGCTCTTATCGCTTATCGCAGAAAAACATGCACACAGCTTTGCCTCCCACGTGTTAATATTTTCATTGTCCAGACAAGTCTTGATTTGCACCACATGAAATAAGAAATTCAATGCATTTTGGATTGTTAAATACATAGGCCATATGCAACGGCGTTTTGCCTTTAGCATTTTGTGGGGAAACATTGGCGCCATTTTCAACTAAAATCTTTAATATAGCAAGTTTTGTATCATCTTCATTTTTCCATGCACTAAACAGAATATGAATCGGCCTATTTCCATGATTCTCTATCGCCTCAATATTTGCGCCATTTAATAAAAGCAATTTGATTATTTCAATATTCCCAGCAATACAGGCGATATGTAAAGGTGTAGAATTCTCGTTATTTAAACACTCAATATCAGCTCCATATTTGATTAGAGTTTGAACACAATCTACATATTCACTACAAGCAGCAAGATGTAGTGGTGTGTATCCACAAACACCTTTTATATTTACATCATATTTTTGACAGAGCATCTTTAAAATTTCATCAAAACCATTTTCAACAGCAACATGTAATGGCGTCCAATTGTCCTTTTTAGTGGGCAGATAGTCTTTTCTAATCCAATACTTCACTGCTTCAATGTTCCCTTTACTCGTGGCTTCAAAGATATCGTTAGTTCCATAGGCTTGCAGCATTTTATGTGACATTATAACCTTAAAAACAAACATTAATTAATTAAAAAGTCTCTTTTAATAAGAGATTATTGG